>PVHY01004558.1:0-57429 GCA_004024945.1 Uropsilus gracilis
GAGCCGGCTGGGGCAGCACCGCCAGCGTCTAGGGGCTGCCCACTCTGTCTGCTACAGGATGTTTAGAGCATCCCTGTAGCAGCCCCTCTGAACTGCAAGTCTCAAAATGTCTCTCAGCATTGTCCGATATCCCCTAGGGGGCAAAACTGCGCCAGGTTGTAAGCTTTTTTTTTTTTGAGACTAGGTCTCGCTATTTTTGCCCATGGAACCGCAGGCTGCCATTGCCCGTGGTACCACAGACTCAAGCAATCCCCAGCCTCAGCTTCCCAGGTAGCTGGGATTACAGGCGTGTGCCACCACACCCAGCTATTTTTTTGGGGGGGACTAGGTCTTCCTGTATTGTCCTGAGCGGGACTCGAACCGTGATCCCTAGCCCCAGCCGCTTCATAGGCTGAAGCTTACAGGCACGAACCACCGTGCCCCGCTAGGTTATAAGCTATTAGTGCGAATTAACTGGGCTGCTCTTCCGGAACTGTAGTAAAGAAACTGGCACTATCTAAAAGGAGGTGGGCAAAGGAGTGGGTATTAGGGGGAAAGAGGCCGGACAGAATATTCCTGGGGAGGCAGGGGGCTGGGAGGCCCCTTCCTCAGTAGAGAGATAGCTCCAGGGTGAGCACAAAAAGATCAACTAGCCTTGTATCAGAATCCCTCCCCACACTCTCTTCTCCTTTTGGACTATAAGCTAAACTAACAGATCCTGTCATAAGTGAACCTTATGATTCACCAGAGTTCATTGCTAGGCTGTGCAAATCCACACTCCCATTTTATGAAGGAGGAAAATCCAGCAGTGAACAGCAGCAGCCAATCTTCCGTCACCCAAGAAAAGGAAAGTGCTTAGTATTGAAGGAAGAAAAAACTCTCCCGTGTGTAGCCCACATCTCCACAACCCAGAACTAGGATCTACCTCTGAAAAAAAAAAAAAAAACCAAAAAAAAAAACAACTACAGGACTTAACAAAGTCAGCTGCAGAGAGTGATGAGGTCTCCTGGACATGCTCTTTGGCTGTTGATTGTCTTCACCTACCTAGTACTGTGTAGCCCTGAAGGAACCTCTAAAAGTCACTTCATTTCCTCCTCAGAAAGGAAGGCCCTGCTGCCCAGCATCCCCTGAAGGAGGGTGGATAAGGGTAAACTGCTGCCCCTGAAGAGGGCCTTGCTACAAACACGCTCCAAAACACATTCCAATAAAAATACTTGTATTTTTACTTTTGTAAATTGTCTTCCTGTGTGTGTTTCTGCTGATAAGGGGGTGACTGTGTGTGTCCATCCCCTTAGCTGACTGAGCAGGTGCCTGGGCACCAATCGATGGGCCAGTGATAGAAGTGTGACCAGGCCTGCAGTGAGGAGCAGAGGAAGGAGTCACCTTGCTCTGCAAGGGGTTCCAGGAAAGCAGTCTCCTGTGTGGGGCAGCTTGAAGGAATTTGGGGTTTGGAGCAGAAAGTACAAAATGGAGAATTTACATATTCATGACAGATAATTCAGGAGAATTAGATATATTTTGTGTTCAGAACTTCAGCGGAATTAGTTTCCTTCTTCAGGTTACAGGGCTGTCTTTATGCAACCGTGGAAGGCCTGAGAAGTGGGTACACTAGTGTTCCATCAGTATGGACATGGCAGCCCCCTGAATGCCAGACTACTGGGGTGACAACACTTCCACTACCCCTTGAGGTTTGGTGAAAGTGATGTAACTGAACTGTTGGGGGTTCATGGTCTAAAAAGGATATGGGTAGACAAAAAGGGGACACTAATAATGAAGTAAAGCAAGAGCGATGGAAGGGTTCTTTCTCAGGGCAGACCTTGGGAGTGCCTTATGGCATACCATCTCATCTCTGCAGGTTGGCAGAGGTCCCATCCTTTCCCCCAAACTCAGATCACTCACCATACTCCAGCTCCACCCATGGGCACTGCAGACCTGACAACTCACTGAACAACTCAGTAGTCCCAGGAAGTCTGCCCTTCTGAGTGGACCTGACTGCTGCTCCCCAGGCCCATGACGGCTGACCAGACAACCCTGAGGATTGGGTTTGATGGGGAATTTTGCCTCCACAGCTACCCACAAACCCAGGAGTTTATAGTTGCTATTCCCAAAGCATATTCACCATTCCTAAAAGGATTACAATAACACTAAAAGCAACTCAGAACAAAGTTTCAGTGGCTCCTGGTCTCTTGGGTACAGAAAACTAGCAGTGTTTTCTAGAGAAGAAGGGTAAGAAAAAGCTAAAAAGTTGACAGAACAAAGTTACCTTGCTCTGGGATGTTCAATGAGCACCCCTCATAAGGCAATTCACCCCTATCCACCTAAGGAGGCCAAGTCTTATTTGTCCCACACTCCTGGATCCCCTATATCCATACACTGCTGACACAAGGCATCATCAGGGCAAAGGCAGTGACACAGAAGTGAAGTGCATTACTGATCACTCGAACACTTCCTGGGGACCACACTGAAGAACAGGTGTCTGCATTGCAGCAAGATGATCTCACATAGAATATTAGTGCAAAAACTCAGACACAAAGGACTGTCTGTATGATGACTGCATTGTTATAAAGCTCAAAGGTAGATAAAATTAATATGCTAACAGTTGTTCAGGTATGGTAACCTTGTGGAAGGAAAAGGGGGAAGGGGAGGCTTACTGGCTTTCTGGGTGGGGGGGGGCAGCATGTATCCTTCCAGATTAGATACTCCTTACACAAGTATGTTCATTTTGTGAGAATTGTTAAATAATCCAGTTCCTCTGAGCCAAGTGGCCTGACATGGGAGGCTGTCCTTCTTTGAGACCCTTGCCAGCGCTGGCCTCGCTTTAGAGCCTAGAGAAGAGTACGGTGCAGCACCTGAGGATCCAGATACACACTTACCGACTGCAGCCTGTCCTCTTGCCTCCTGCTCTGATTCGTGCGGTTGATGAAAGACCGTGTGGAGACTTTGTAGTGATTCAGAAGGCAGACTATGACCACGACCATCACTGTTACCACCACCACTATGACGATGATCTGGGCAAATTCCAGCTCCGCTGTGATGAAAGAGGAAAGATCTTAACCATACATCCCTGTTCTAAGATACTCACCATGTCAACGCACTCCACTCATTACAACCCCAGTCACTGAAGATCTCTTGCATGTTCTTGCAAGCCTCTGGGCCTCACAAGAACCTTGTCAGAGAGAGATGCCTTTTTCCTAGGACTGCTGCCCAAAGTCACCACTAGACTTTGATATTTTATACTATGTGATAAAAAGGGAGACTCAGGCATGGGAGTCTTTTTGTAACACACCTCTGATCCTCTTTTTTTTTTTGGTGCTCAGACTAACCTTATTTGTACAGCAATTTTATGATAAGAAGGATCTTAGTATTCCATTGGTCCTAAGAGAGTTCCAGAGGTGTTAGCTGTAACTGACTTCACTTCTCCCATGAAACACAGAGTCCTGTCCCGTGCACATGCCAGGGCTGACTGCAGAATAGGCTGCCCCTTCCCACCAGCAAGTCAGGTGCTCAAGTGCTGCCGGCTCATGGGAAGAAAAGTTCAATTCTCTCCATTGCCTATACTTCCTTTCTGTAAGATAAAATCCTTCATACCCCTTAGGAAAGTCTAACAAAAACTAAAGCTGCTTCTCTCAGGGTAATTTCTGTAGGAAAGTTAAACCTATCTTTATAGTTGAGTCAGGTTTCCCAAAGCACATCATCACAGAATGCACACAGTACTTATAAATTGCCTCTCAGGTTAAATCATACTCTGGAATTTTTCTTTTCTCAAGAATAACTTCATTGTTTTATGAACATGGAAAGGGAGAAGAGTGGTGATTAGAATGAGGGATTTTACACAAAGTTTTCATGGGCTAATCTTTTTACCTTGGAGAATGTTTTCTGGGTTATCTTTTTATGAATATGGAAAGAAATGCTGATAACTTTGTAGCAAAGCAACTAAATTATATTTTTACATTATCTATGGGTGTTTTGAGATAGATTTATATTTCATTTGAAAAAAATTTTTATTAAAAGTATTAAACTTTTTAAATTAAAAGTATTAATATTTTTTATTTAAAGTCTTAAATTTTTTTTATTAACAGTACCTGGAGTTTTTTTCTACTAAATTATTTTATTTTAGAATATAATCTGATTTTTATTCCAGAATAACATGAATTCTATAGCAGCTTTGTAATAAAAAAGTCAAAAGGTGAAAGTATCTGAAAAATCTGACTGCCTGTATTATAGAATCTTAACCACACATGGATCTACTGATAAGGAGCCTACAATGTGGCCCCAGTAAGTAAACAGCCCAGTCACAGGTCCTAAGACCCCACTCGCAGCCAGCAGCACAAGTCCCACAATTAAGAACCCCAGCCAAAAAGAGGTGGTTAGAGCCACATACGTGGATCCTCACTCATAGCATGGCAAAGAATAGGGAAAAGGCAAAACTCAACAAATGACAACATGAGTCCTGAGGGAGAACTCCAATGAAAGAACAAATCTCCAGAACCCAACCATAAAGGCATGTTTACCCTATCAGGTAGAGAATTCAAACTTGCCATTATAAGGAAATTTGAAAACCACAGTGAAAACACAGAAAAGGCAGATCTAACATTTGTGAGACGATTCAGAAAGAAAAACAATACCCTGAGAAACAAAATCAAAGAATAGACGATAAAAAATGATAAAATAACAGAATTGTAGGATGCAAAAAGATCATTAGAAGAGTTGAAAAATACTTTATAAAGTTTATGAAATTTATAACTTTATAAATGTATTATGGAACCCCAGGGGGCTGTGCCTGCAGCTGCCAGCCGGCATCCAATTGCACACCCACTGAGCACCCTCTGCTTTGTCAAGCTGGCTGGTAAGATGGCTTCAGGGGCTGGCCTGGGAGACCCCGACCAGACTGAAGAAAAGACCCACTCAGGGTCAGGGAAAATGGAGGGGGGAGGGTCTTGCCAGTTCACTCTCACTTCACTTAGTCCTCAGGAGGAATAAGAAAAACAAACTTTGCAAACAGCGACATAGAATGCCTGAGGGAACACATAAGCACCCTGCCAATACAACTGGGCAGGATGGAGAAGGACTATCATAAAACATAATGGACTAGAGAAACAACCATGATGAAGACCCATCACAAAAGTGTACCTACAAACTCGTCAGCAATGGATGAACCAAGACCCCATTTCGGGATATGCCACCCAAGGAAACAAGGAGCCCCTCCCCATACCATGGAAGAGGAAGTCCACAGAGTTGGGGGAACTGGCTCCACAATAAATCTACAAAGGGAGAGAGTGGAGACCATCCACAAAGGCCATTGGTGTATGCCTACCCTATCTGAAAAACCTCATTATAGAAAATGACTTGGAGCAAGGCCTCCCAATCCAGAAGGCAGAGATGCGGGGTGAAGAGGCAAAGGATATACCGAGAGAATAGACTGGAATGGGCAGCCAGCAATAAGAAACATTGTTAAACCTCAAATGAGCATGGACAGGTTGCCCAACACAAAGCTAAGACTACAGTCCTTCATGCACAGAGTGCTGTGTACTAGGAACACAGTCCTTCACCTATCAAATAGACACAACCACAGGAAAGGAAGAGAGACCTATGGACTGAACATAAATCATCAAACAACGAGAGAGGAATCTGAGTGAATGGACAGACCATAGGAGTTGGGGGGCAGGGAGAGAAGGCATCCCAGCAACCATTTATCTTTGTAAGAAATTTTTAAAAAATGAATAATGAAAAATAAATAAATAAAAATAAAGGAACCCTAGTCAGGGTAATGTTGAACTTCTCTGAAGAAACACTATGATTAAGGAGAGAATGGAACAAAATGACAGAAAAATTTCAAGATAAAATTTCCAGCCAAGAATAATCTATTCTGCAAAGTTCAAACTGAGATATGAAGGAGAAATAAAGGCTTTCTCAAATAAACAGAAACTGAGTTTGCAAATGGTAGAACTCCTCTCCAGTATATTTTAACAGAGAGGGATAGCCATGAAGAACAGAAAAAGGAAACAATCAAAAAATTAAGGAATTTCATATATCAATAATCACTCCCAATGCAAATGAACTAAACTAACCAACAAAAGATATATAATATCTGGGTGGATCAGGAAAGATAATTCAGTCTTTTGCTATCTCCATGCCCTATCTGAGCTCCAAAGATAATCACAGATTCAAAATAAAGGTTTGTAAAATAATCCAACAAGTGAATAAGATCTAATGAAAGGTGGAGACAGTCAGACATAGTAGACTTTCACTTAAAAAAGTAATGAGACAAGGATGGATACTGTATGATTAAGAGAAAAATATACAACAGGAAGACTTAAATGCATCAATATAAATTCACCAAATAAAGGAGTACCAGAATATATTAGGCAAATACTATCAACACACATTGTAAAAACACACTTGTAGCAGGAGACTTCAACACCCACAACTCACCAATAGATAGACCAATGACAAAGAATTAATCCATATGGACCTAATAGACATCTATAGATAAAAAAGCAGGATATACAATTTTCTCAAGCATACTTGGGACATTCTCCAGAACTGATCATATATGCGGGTCACAAGACAATTATCAACAAATGCAAGAAGACTGATATTATACCAACCATATTCTCTGACTATAAATATATCACATTAAAACTTAACTAAAAAAGAAAGCAGGGAAAACATCTAACATATGGTGACCAAAAGATATACTGTTGAATTAATAAAGAAACCAAAGAAAAAAATTTTTTTCAAGACAAATGACAATGAAGACACAACCTTCTAGAACTTATGGGACACAGCAAAAGTAGTACTAAGAGGGACGTATGCCCAAATCAAGAAACAGAAAAGCTCAAATAATTCTAATGCTTCAAAAGAACAGACAAAATCAGTAAAAAAAAAAAAAAAGGAATAATAAAAGTCACAGCAGAGATAAGTGACAGAAATTAAAAGACAGTCAAAAAGATTAATGAAAAATAAAAGGCAAAATCTCTATCTAGGCCCATAAGAAAAAAATGAGGAAAACTCAAATAAATAGGATCACAAATGGAAGTGTTGCAACAGATACTGCAGAAATTTAGAGGATAATGAGTCTACAACTATGAAAATTACATGCTAACAATTTCAATAATCTAGACGAGACGGACAATTTCTTAGAATTATGTAATCACCAAAGACTGACTAAGGCAGAAAGAGAACATTAATAAGCCAATAAACAAGGACATTGAAATAGTAATCAAAACTCTCCCAAAAAACAAAAATCTAAAGCCATGTAGTTTCACAAGTGAATTCCACAAAACTTCTAAAGATGAATTAATACCTATCCTGCTCAAACTCTTACAAAAAATTGAGAAAGAAGGAATAGCTCCAAACACATTTTATGAGGCACATTACCCTAATACCAAAACCAAGTGACAACACCACAAAAAATTTATAGACAAATTTCTTTCCTGAACTCTTTAATATTAACAGACAGAAGGTTAAAATCTGAAAATCCACTTAATATACTACATATACAAAAAGAAAACCATGTGATATCAGTAGATGCCTAAAAAACATTTGGTGTGATTCAACATCCATTTATGATGAAAACCCGCAAAAAGTCTGTGGATAAACTGGTCATATCTCAATGCAGTAAAAGTTATGTATAACAAACTAATGGCTAGCATTATTCTCAGTGGCGAAAAATTGAAGTCTTTCCACTGAGATTTAGCACAAGACAAGATGTCTGTGCTCAACACAGTAGTAATTCAACATAGTATTAGAAGTCCTAGTTGGGGCAGAAAGATATAAAAGAGAAAGATGTAAAAGGAATCCAAATTGGAAAAGAAGCAAAACTATGATTATTAGCAGAAAATCTAACATACATAGAGAGCTGTAAAGACTTTTGAAAAAAATTAAAACTATGAATCATTTCATCAAAGTGACAGATTACAAAATCAATAGGGGGGTGGGTTAAGAAATTATCTGTTTTCAATCACAGTACAGTACAAAATACTCAGTAAAAAATACTAAGGGGTAATAAATACCTAAAACAAAAAATATTTAACAGAGCAATTGAAAGACTTATAAAAAAATAAGATATGGTTAAAAGAAATAGAAAACACAAAGAAATGAAAGAGATTCACTGCTCATGGACCAGAAGACTCAACATAGTCATAATGACCATCCTATCTAAAGCAATATGCAGATGCAATGTGTTCCCAATGAAAAGCTTAATGACATTCTTCAAAGAAATGGAACAAATATTACTGAAATTCTCTAGCAGCAATGACAACAGAAGAGAATATAAACAACTGGGACTATATCAAACTTAAAGGCTTCTGCACAGCAAAGCCATAACTAAAACAAAAAGACACCCTACTGAAAGGGAGAAAATATTTGTATATTATACAGCTGACAAGGGACTAATATCCAAGATCTACAAAGAGCTCATACAACTTAACAAATAACCCAATCAAAATATAGGCAGAAGAGTGAAATAAGCACATCCCCAATGAAGACATACTAAAAGACAGTCAACCAACACATGAAAGACAAATGCATTTGGTGTCATTTACATGTGAAATACAATGAAACAAACAAAATTGTCAAGGACAAACTTAAAAACTCTCATAGTGACCATAGAATTGATGTAGCGTGTGTGTGAGAGAGAGAGGGAGGGATGGAGGGAGGAAGGGAGACAGGAGGAGGAGAAGGAGAAGGGGAGGATAGAGAACAAGTATGAGGACTTGGGTGCTGGTGTGACATGTGTGCTATGGTGACCACAACTGAGTGGGTAGTATTTCCAAAGTACTAACAAAACCAATTTATGTTAATTAAGATTAAAAAACTGGTCCATATTAATTAGAAAAAAGTATGCCAGGGAGATATTTCAGCTAATTTTTTCTCTTTTTAAATATGAGTTTTTAACAGGTATGCATGTGTATGATGAATGTGGACAAATATATGTACACATATTATGAACACATAATAATCAAAACTTTAAAATGTATAAAGACTTTCTTGAAAATTCAAACAATATAGATGAAGGTAGTGTATTATGAAGAAGTTCTCCTTAATAGGCCTGGAGCACTCCCCGACATCCCACCAACCCCAGGCAATCCTGGAGTGGAGAGGGCAGAGTTTACTCTTAGGTTTATCTGCATATTTGCCCACTGAATAAGGTTTTCTTCTTTTTAATGATTGGAATTATTATATAAATATATTGTTCTACTATTCATTTTATTAAAATATCACAGACATCTTTTAAAAAAATAGATAAGTACTTATTACCTCTTTATTTATTCCAGAGTATGGATACACCGGACCTTACATTCTCTAGGTGATTCATGTTTAGGTTTATCTTTTCTCTTTTCTATTACAACCAAGTCAGTATGAGGAAGTAGATATGTGTCCATGTTTCTGCTGACACACATTTGTCAGTATCCCTAGATCAAAATCTCCTAAAATTGAAATTTCTGGGACAAGGACATATCATTTTAAATATTGATGGCTACTGAGGCTCTATATTACAAATGGCTCATCCTTACTAACACTGGGCACTCAACTTTCTCATTTGTGTCAATTCAATGGAAAAAACAATTCATTTTGTTTTAATTTATATTTCTCCAATTGCTAGGTCTTTCCCTATGGCCTGGAAATTTTTCTTTTTCAAATTCACATGAGTTCATTAGTTGTAGTTTTCTCATTTATTTGCAAGTAGTTTTTATATATTTAGGCTACAAATCTAGTCTGCTAAGTGTTAGAAATATTTTCTTCCAGTTTTTCACATCTTTAAAATTTTTTGTGAGACTCTGTAGAAGATAGAAACTTTTATGCTAGCAGATGCTGAAACTAGTCAATGAAAACATGGCTTTGATTTTGCAAATAGAAAATAGAAATGATTCACTTTCTTTGAAATGATATTCTTCCAAGAGTGGTCCAGAGGATTCTCAGAGTAAAAACTACAGTAAACAGACAGCGGGTTCTTGGGGCAAGGTATGATGATTTCTAGACTCAAAGTTCTGCTACCAGTTAACCTTTCCCTTTAAAGTCCCCTTCACACTGAAAATGGGGCATGAATAGAGATTATTGAAAAATCTCCAAGAACTGTCAAGCTGGCACTAGAGCATTACAGAAAGAAAAGTGTGTGAGGTCTCTTGTTCTGTTCCTTGGTTCAGTGAGCCTATTCATATTAAAGGCACAAATATTTGTCCTATTTTTAAAGAATTCTAGGGAAATGTGGCTCTACTGGCTTTGGTTCCTCATATAACATTTAATTCTATTTGTGAATACCATCCCTTTCATTTGGTCTTACCTCCATTTATCTACCGTTCTTCACAAGAGCCTTATTTTCTAAACATTTGTATTTTTAAGTTCTGGACACATAAAGTAAACCCTTACAGACGTTATCATATAGGGAAGAGGTTAAAACACCTTGACAATACTCAGAAACGTCCCTGTGCCAAATATGATGTCACTGAAGGGGCTGAAGGCTATTCACAACCCCCTGTGCAACAAACAGCTAACAGCTCATCTCCTCCAGGAGCAGCACCTCCACCTCTCTCAGTGCTAATCTGCTGGGATCCCTGGAAACCGAGGCTCATCCTGAAGGCATCTTTGCTAGTTGATGCAGGCTCCAAGGCAATGAACTCAAGTCTGCATTTCCTGTCCTCTGTTCTCCTGAGCAAAATTGAACTGTCAAGAAAATGATATCCTTGGGGTTATCTTAATTTTTATTTAGGGTTTAGGGACACTTTTAAGGTGCTGAATGTTCCTTATCCCAATCCTACAGAGGCTAAGGAGTGGGAGCTAAAAGATGGGAGGAGATAGGTGTTAGAATCTACACAGGTTATAATTGCTTCAAGTTTGTGAACAGTTGATATAAAAATATTCTTGGAGACTTGAATGGCTGAATGAAAATTCACACTGATTAAACACTATGGGCAAGGGGGAAAATTCAGTCTGTGATACCAGCTTGATGTGATGTATCTGACTAGTAAGAGTTGTCATAATGATATATTTGGATTTTCTTTCCTTGGGGTGCATTTACTTCAGTCTATCCTATAACACGTAGATCAGCAAAAGGAAAAAGAGCCACCTCAAAGAAATACCCAGATTTGGTATTACCTCCTGCTTTACCTTCCATTAAAAGTTCTTTTCTAATAGCTTGGTGATGGCCACTACCTGGGCCTGTCCATGCGTCTGTGCCCTGTCAGTGCTCGTTCTGTCTTCTCCACATGGTGGGTCTGGGACAATGTCTTTTTCTTTCACAGTATCTGCAGCAGGTATGTGCCTGGCACAAAAGTGGTGTTCATTTAGATAAACTGATGAAGAAATCCTGTTAGAAAGGGGTTCCATCTGCCTAAAAAGCTTTAAATAGTGCTTCAAATTTTACTGCGGATTTTTGTAACCTGTAACAATTATTGCTTTAGGACAATGAGAGCCATTGCTGGAAAAGAACATTATGTTGTTCAGAATTCTATTTACATTTATAAATTTGCATATAACTTTTTGCATGTAAATGAACATGGGAAATGATAACTATGATCTGTGGAAGGAGAAAGGAAGGCAGAAGCCATCAAATGGCACAGGACACTCTGAGGTCAAGACCCTACTGCCCCCAAGGAATTAGATACCTGCCTGACTCCAATCCAAAGTCAGGAGCCTGGTAAGTGACAATTAGATTGATTTCCTACTTCTGCATGCACTGGGAGTCCATGCAGCTAGGGGAACATCTCCTTAGTTTATCAAAGCCCAGGCCCAATGCAACTTTTTTCCACACATTTTAAAATCTAGAGTTTTCCAAACTCTTCAAAAAGAAAATTTAGTTAAGCATATTCTGAACAAAGATTAATGTCTGAAAATAATGTCCACTGAAAAGTGTATCCTTTTTGCCACACTATAAATGGAGAAAACATATACATAACACCCTAATTCCCTCTACCAGATTCATTTAAAATCCACCTTACCTCCACATTACTCATTTAGGAAAGTACCAGAAAACAAACATAGCTGCACATGTCCTATTCACAAGTTAAGAACAGTAGTTTCAGAGTAATTCCTAGTTACTTGTCAGTCTGTCCATCTGTCTCTGACTTTTGGTGACTCTGTCACATTGCTCCTTCTCTGTGTTTGCTGTTGTTGCAACAGTGACTGAGACAACACAGCCCACCCACATCCTCAGAAATGATTTACTTTAGGATGCTATTTTCAATGACTTAGGGTGAAAAATAAAAAGCAGTCATGAGTCTAGGAGTGAATGAGAGAGCTTCTAGGGGAGGTTTTGACCTCAAAAAGTAAATCCCAAAGAAACAAACCTGTGTATCTATACAAAACAGCTCCACAGAAACAAACTGCAGAGAAGAAGATGAAAAGGCTTAAAGTACATCTTTGTAAAGAGGCCTCCCTCATAGACACAAACTCCTGGAGAAAGAGTTCTCACTCTCTTAATGGTGTCCCCAAACCAAACTCCCAAGAGCAGCCACAATAAGCCTCAGAGAGCAGGCACCCCCACTGGGCATTGGAGTGTACCTTTTCTCAAGAACAGGTCTTTGAATGGGGTCTCCTTCAGTGTGCTGTTGTCTAGGTTGTCAGGGGACATAATGAGTCCTCTCTCTGTGAGGGGCAGCAGTGCAACCAAGGTGCAGCTCTCCCCTGACCCAGGCAGGCTCTAGGCATCCCTCTGGTCCTTGATGTGGTTCCAAGAGGCTCACAGCTGCAGCTGTGGCCTGGGTAGTGTGACAGACTTTCTCCTCCTCCCCCTTCCTTCCCTCTCTTCCTTCCTCTATCAACGGGGCCCAATCCAGGTGCTAGACTCAAATGCTGTGGTTCTGACCACAGACACACAGACTTTGGCTGCCAATTATCAACTGCCATCCACAGAAACCAGCAGCTTGCTGGCAGGAAGACTGTGGGCACAGAGCAGATAAGAGTCCAGGGTCTTAAACCTTGAGAATGGCTGACACCCCAGTGTCACCCATGGCTACATAATACAGCTTGCACAGCTGATGGCTTGAGTGTCCCTGCTTCATCTACATGGAGGGTCACACAGGCCAGTGGTGTGTATCCAGACCTATCACCTTGCTCTACAGCATCTGTCATCGTCTAACATGCAAATATCATACCAGAGAAATGAAGGGGGTATCTGCACATCTTACCACAGATTTATTCCCTTGACCTCTGCTGAAGGTTTTCAAAGCTGGGGAAAAGAAGAGGGCGCAGACCAAGGCAGCTCCACCAGGCAGCAACATCAACTGTTCACACTTTTCACATGAATCGGCTTCAAGAGTAGGTCTGTGCCTTTCCCAGGCGTACTCATCCCTCACCCAGTAGCTGGCAACCGATCTGCCCTTGGGATTCTCCTCACCCCAAAGTCTCTAACTTAAGGGAGTAGCTTCCTTGTCCTTGCAGCCAAACTCTGTTCTGGCAACTGGAAAATCATAACCACAGCAGGGACTAAGCACACTTTTCTCCCTCCCCCCTGATGCTCTTCCCCTTTCTCTCCTCTCTCTTTTTCCCTCTCCTGTCCTCACCTATTTCACCCTTATTTCTCAGTGCAGGGTAGGACAAATACACCACAGAGAATCGAGTAAAGTCAAGACTCTTGATCTTACTATGCAGATTTAGTTCACACGTTTCAGAAATAAGGGAAAAGATTTCTAGGTAATAAGAGAAGGCACTTCAAAAGGCAAAGCCCAGACATCTCTCAGGAGGCAGCTTTTTCTTGCTTCATTTTGTGCAAACACAGTTTCTTTCTCCTCTGAGGTCTAAACAGTTAGTTTCATATGTGTAAAACATCTCCAGTGTACATGAATGCCGTGGGGCTATGCAAAAAAGACTACGAACAGGCTGCATGTCTGCCTGGTTGCTTTTCAGAAAAAAAATCAGTGTGGCTGCAGTGAAAGGGGCAGTATGTAATGATGATCTTGCAACTACCCACCACCAGCAGGAAAATCAGCAGTTGCCTATGTTAGCAGGGTTTTTTCCCTCCCCCAAAATGTAACTTTCTGCTCTTCATTATACTTCCCCCTGTTTCCTTCTCAGATTCACTGAGCTTAGTGTGGGGGGCCAGGCTGGCAGGGTGCACCCAGCATACAGGTCACCTATCCTTGGAGAGCAACTTCAGCAGGCAGTAGGGACTCTCCCAGTTCAGCTGCCTAGGGATAGTCTTCCCTGAAGCCCTGACAGGCTGCTTAATGCCAGGGACTGGCTTTCTGGTCAGTTTATTCAGGATGACAGGACCCTCTGAAATCAAATCCTTAAAGAATACTCATAAGGTTACATATGATTATCACAGAAGTCTATTTTTAAAAATCAGGGATTTAGTTAACATTTGAGGGACCTGAAAATCTGTCTGTAATTTGCTTATATTCACATTTTGAAATAGTTGTAAATAATCCACTCTGTGTTTTACCATCATTAATGATATATACTTTATTAAGCAAAAAATCAACATATTTTTATTTTTCATGGTTGCCGGGTATTCCACTGAGCCTGTTGTGCGGTGATCTCTTACTGCTGGGCATTTGGATTAAAGAAGTGACCCAATTCATCTTGTTGATTCTATTCACTCATTCTCACTGCTTAATGTCCTAAAAAAAAATCACTTTAAAAGCCTGTGACTTTATGGCTGACAGTTATCTTTAAAACCCGCCCAACCACAAACAGGCGCATGTGGCTGCGCATGCTCATGGGGCTGCCGCACCTGGCTGACAGCTTGGCACAGCCCTGACAATCCTGTGGGCTTCCAGGCTGCCTGGCTGACTTAGGGGTGTCACCACTCTCTGACATTCACTGAAGAGCTGTTGAAACTAAGTGATCAGGTGGTCTTAACTTGGATCCTATTCCCTTTTAAGTACCAGCCTAGTCTGAAAAGTATGCTTTAGGAAGAAAGCACAGGGATCCAACAGTGGTCCACGGGTTCACACACGGATAAACATTTCGTTGTGAATGACTCTGATGGTCTGTGGCTCTCTGGGGCTTTATTCCCTGTTTCAGGGAAAGTGGTGGAACACATAGCAGCATGGTGGAGGAAGGGATCTGTCTACTGAATGGGAAGTGTAAAAAAAATTTGCATTCAAAAACTTTTTCTTCTTTCTGTTTCCATAATTATGCATCTTCAAAGTTCTCTGATGAGCTGTTTTTATTAACAGGGGTTTCCTGGAGTAATAAAATGGTGTACAAGATTTCCTTCTGTAGAGCAAGGGCTTGGAAATGGAGCAAGGAAGCAACTGCCAAGACAGTCTTACAAGGATCTGTTGAGAGCAAAAAGCACTTTGTAGGTCTCTATCCTCACAAGCTCCTCCTGTCAACATCCTCAGGGTTTTCTTGATAAAGGCCTTCAGTTCATTAATTTATCTAACAAATATTTACAAAATGGTTAAAAGTCCTTCAAAGGAAATATATTGGCTGTCAGTGTAACCCAGTGGATCAGAATTTAGGCAACACCATATAGGTAGCTGCTTATTAAGGCACTGAATACACTCTAAGGGTAGATTCTGATCATGATTTGAAATGAGAAGCTAAGGCAGCTGGAAGCACCAGTGACATGAAAGCCCAAGAAGGAAAGCATAGGACAGGAATTTTAGCTCATGGCTACTTGGATTTGGCAAACTTGAAAAAAAAAGAGGTCAATGTCTTGGCAGTAAAGACATGCCCTGTTATGCTGGAACTTTTCTGTCACACAGACCTGGATTGGCCTCTCACTGGCCAGCCTTTACTTTATTACCTTGGGTTTCTCTACCTGCCCTTCTGTCTTCCACCATGCATGTCACAGCAACAATTTGCACAGATAAAGATCACCTGCAGAGTCAGGAATACCTTCTCCATGGTGATACAGCAGAAAGCCAGCATTGATGAGACTGTTATAATTACCTAGACACTGTTTCAAGCATTTTTATTTTCATAACTATGAGGTACATTTTGTTCTTCCTATTCTACAGAGGAGAGAGCTGAAGTTCAGCGAGTACACAGAGGTAGGCTAGCGTCCCTGAAACTAACCAAAGGATGCCAGCAAATCAGCCAGGATGCAGTTTGCATTTGTTTTACCCTGATTGTCTGACTCCTTTTGGACACCAATCCATGTTAAAGATTCTATATCTCCACATGTTGCCAGAGGCTCAGGAAGTGACTTTATGTGCTTCCTATGCCTTTGATGCAACTCCTGTGAAGATCTGCTGTCTCTGTCCATTATACATTCCCATTCTTTGAGATTTATGACTATGCTGTAGATTTCTGCTCAGAGATGAAATTTTCCATGAAAAATTAAGCCCTAGAATCTGGCTGTTAGAAAACAAAGCAGTACATTTTAAGTAGTTTTCTATGCTTAAAGTCATGAATGAGGATTTTGAAAAAACACAAGCCTTTATGTTCCTGCAAACATAACAGTTTGATATTTGTGGACATGAGTTGACTATATGAAATAATTTGTTAATATATTCTTGGTGCTTGAAAAATGGTTCTATGTGAAAATATGAATGTTTTGCACCTTCTCTGACAGTGCTCGCTGCCCCGTGATTTGGAAGAAATGTCAGAAAACATAAAAGTATGTGATACTACTGAGATAAAAAGCTGAGAAGGTAAATGAAAAGTTCACTAAATTAGTCTAAACTAATTACTTAAAGTAGCTTCCTAAAATTCAACTGCACTAATATGAGTACTAGTACTGATACTACTGTTAATAACATTGACTCTGTAGTTTACCTTACTCATTATGTCACTAAGTATTTTCTTCTCTAATGGGGTAAAAAAGAAAACTATTCTGAGGTCATGGTAGTGCAGCTTTTCTTAATGGCTAAGCTACTCCCTGATAAGTGGCTCAGGTAGTGGTTGGGAAAACTGTACTCTTCCAAGTCCCAGAAAGAAAATGGAAGGTGGGATAAAGTGCTAACAGTAGCTAAACTAAGGGGCGAGTTAGCTTCAAGTTTGGGTTGCAGTCCTGCCATCTCATCATGTTATTTTGAGCTGTTTCCTCATCTGTAACATGAGGAGATATCTAATATGGTGGTGGCAAGCATGAGATAAAATAATACACACAACCCTTGCTACTCAAAGTGTGATTCAAAGACCAGCAGTATCAGCTCCACATGGTGGCTGGTTAAAAATGCAGTATCTTGGAATCCGCCCCCTAATAGCAAGCTGAGAAAGATTTTTAAAAATTAATTTATTTTAAATTAATTTATTCATCTAAATTAATTGACTTCAAGTAGTTTCCTAATATATTTCCATAAGTTATTTCATGTAGTAAGCCAATGTCCACAAATATCAGTCACTGCTTTATGGCTCCTAAACTGCTTTCCCATATGGCAGTTGATGAAATTTTCCCAACAGCACTTACTTGAACAAAATACCTGCCCCATCAAATTTTTTTCTAAAATATTTGTCTAATCCAATTTTTTCTCACTTTCCCTTTAAAAAAAATTGTTGCTTTTGTTAAAAAAGACAGACTCGCTGGCTGCAGTGGCATGCAGCTTTAATTCCAAGCCGAGGATGGGAGACTGAGACTAGGAATCACTTGAGTCTGTGAGTTCAATATTCGCTCAATATTAACATAATGAGACCTAGCCTCAAAAAAATAGTTGGGCATGGTGGTGTGCGCCTGTAATTCTAGTAACTTGGGAGGCTGAGGCTGGGGATCACTTGAGTCCATGGTACCCTGGACAACAAGAGTCTGTGGTTCCCTGGGTAACATAGTGAGATCTAGCCTCAAAAACAACAACAGCAACAACAACAACAGCAAAAACCAGACTCTTAAATAAATGGTGCTGGGAAAAAAATAAAAAGAAATGCATTACTTGCTAATACCATACAGAGAAAAAAATTACAAATGGATTAAAAATGTAGATAAACAGAAGACCCTCAATAAGATAAACAGAAGAAATCATTGGCAATCTATTCCATGATATCAACAACAGAGGCCATGCCTAGAAGGGAGGCCTTGGATAGGTAGCATCCTCTTGTCCGGAGGGCACAGGGGTATGCAGGCCAGCTGCACACTGCCAGGGGTAGCCAGGTCAGCCGGAGGCCTCCATGTGGCCTGGGGCTCCCACCGTTCCACCCCTACCCAGCGGAGAACAAGGGCAGAGATGACCCCGGGGTAAGCCCCCCCCAAGTCTGGAGAGCCCAGGAGGGGGGGGGGTGGTTAGGGTTGTAGCCCCATCCACCAGTGGATGGTTGTTGCATAGCAGCCATCTGCAGCCCAGATGGGCCCAGGCATTTGCCCCCAGGCTCCAGCCCAAGGGGGGATTGGGATGGCACACAGACATCTGGGCCTTGCCCCCACACAGGGACGTAATGGTGCGCTGCGAGTGAGGTATGGGGTGAGTGGGGTATGGGGTGAGTGGGGGCAGAGGGGGTAAGGAGGGGCTGGCAGCGGGGTGTGTGCCCCCTCCATTTCATCTTTCCAGCTAGTCTTCAGGAGGAACAAGAACATATATAATACAAACCCCATCATAAAACGGGTGAGGGACCTAGTAAAAATCCAGCACTCAAGCCTGAGCTTGATATAGCACATGGACAATTAAAAGAACCAATCCAAGCGAGAGAGGAGAAATGTCTATAGAAAGACGGTATCATGAAGTGCACCTATATGCTCACCGAGTCTGGAAGACCCAAGACCTCATTTCGGAGATGCCTTCTGGGAGAGCAAGGCACCCCTCCCCACTTCACGGGAAAGGAAAGAAAGGCCAAAGACTGGGGGAATTGGCCCCTCAGCAAAGCTGCAAACTGAGGCAGAGGAGATCATCTACAATGGCCACTTACAATTGCCTGTATCCACAGAGAAACTTCTTTATCGGCAATGGCAGGAGGTGAGACCCGCTAAAACTGATGCCATAAGGTAAAGCAGGAAAACAACAAAGATGGGGTTGGAGAAGACAGCCTCCAACAGAAAGCATGGAAAGACCACAAATAAAAGCAGACTGGCTGCCCAACGCAAACTTAAGACTGAAAACTTACCATCAAGGCTCACCTGGTTCCGAGAACATAGTCCTTTACCCAGTGAAAGAACACTACCACAGGGAAGAAAGAGACTAATGTACTTAACACAGACTAGCAAATACCAAAGGGTGGGGTGTGAAAGAATGGAGGAGGCACTGGAGGGAGGGAGGTGGGGGAGATATCCCAAAAATAATTACTGAGTTTGTTATTTAAAGAATTAAAAAAAAAACAAACCCAATAGATATTTTTGTTTGTTTGCTTGCTTGTTTTAATGAAGTACTATTGTTTCACATCCTTGTCAATAATTTGATGGTGTAGAAATAATTTCTCCCCTCAGGCATAGTCAGGTACTTCTCCCACCACCACAGCACCCATAGTGCTGGTCTCCCTCTGGCCTGTTCTCATTCCCCTTTCACTTCCCTCCCCTTCTGGATATCTCAGATGTTTGGGGTCAGCTTTCAAGAGATGGTTTTAAAGTCCTGGTCCTTTATTTATTTGGTTTAAAGTCTGGTCCTTTATTTATTTGGTTTCTTTGTTTACCTCACATGTGGCATTTATCTTTCTCCTGGTTTATTCTGATAGGGGGGTGCAGTGAAATTGGGGTGTTGTGGCCACCAGCATCTGCATTGTAATGGCGGCCATTATGCTCTGGTGGGTGGAGACTTGGAGGAGGGAAGCCAAGCCTCTCATGATAGGATTAGTATTAGGAGATTAGGGAGGAGACTGGGACAAAACAGGTAGAGAGGAGAAAGAAGAGGTAGAGGAGGGAGAGAACAGAGGAGCAGGAGAACCTTCCCACTTCCAGGTGTGGGAGCAGGCAGGGATCAGGCCCTAGTCTGGGTCACTTAGCCCAGGGGAGCATGTTAGAGAAACTTGTGACTTGTGTAAGCTAACTTGGAAATTTGGTACTTGAGAACTTGGTTTAACTTTGAAACTGTGAAGCTTGGAAATTGTCTGGAGACCTGAAGAAGCTTGCTGTATTGTTTTCATTGTGAGATATCTGAAGTGGCTGCTGCTGCTGCTTTATTGAGTGAGTCTTGCTGGTTTTTGGGCCACTTTGGAGCTGAAAGAATGCTGGAGCTGTGCCTTTTGGAGAATTGATGACACATTCTAGTTTTCTTCATTGAATTTGAATCTCTGGTTTTTGAAGAAGGATCGACGACACAATCTTGTGACGGTGCCATCGTGGCTTCTCCATCTGGTCTGCAGGTGGAGCAGATGGAAGCACATGGCTGAAGGCCATGTGTAGTCTTTTGGACTAGAGACTGGATTGGTGGGTAAGATTACCAAAGGGGTTCCTTATACCCTCAGTGACTTTTGTTTATTTTGTCCTTTTACTAAGTAAATCTGGTTTTGCCTCTTTTTAAGGTTTCTGTGGTCTTGGTACTGCATGCATGGGCTGGGAAGGACCTGGTGTGTGGCTGGTTATAAATGGCCAGCAGTTCCCTTTTGTAAGTTTTGTTAAGTACCCCGTTTTCCTTGTTTTGTCATCCAATATCAATTTCACTTAGCAGAATCCCATGACCCTATATTCCAGTTCCAACCACATTGCTGCAAATGACATGAATTTATTTTTTTTGACTGTCAAGTAGCGGCTCAATGTGTATATATACCACTTCTGCTTGATCCACGCCTCTGTTTGGGAACATAAACATTATTTCCATAGCTTATTTATTTTCAATTGTGTTGCACTAAATTGCGTTGCACTAAATAAATAAGTGCAAGTTTCCATTTGAGTTAGTATTTTGAGGAAGCTTCACACTACTATCCATAGGGTCTGGGTCAGTCTGCATTCCACCAACAGGAGAGTTCCTTTTGCTCCACACCCTCTCCAGCACTTGTCCTCTTGTCATTTTTGATTTTGGTAGGTGTTTCTTCTTTTTAGTTACAGTATCTTTTGTTGTGAAGGAGTCTGTTTGATGTAGTTCCAACTGTTTATATTCTTTGTTTCGTTACTGCTGGGGACAACTGGCTAATGATAGTTGTGAAATTTATGTTATAGCATGGCTTGCTGATGTATTTTTCTAATGTATTTTGTGATCTTGAGTTTGCTTTTTGGGATTACTTTCATGTATGATGTGAGATAGTGGTCTATCTTCATTCTTTTCCATGGGCCAGTTCATGAAATTTTCCCAACGCCACCTATTAAAGAGGCTTTCCTTTTTCTATGTATTTTTCCACATATTTTGTGATCTTGAGTTTACTTTTTGGAATTACTTTCATGTATGATGTGAGATAGTGATCTATCTTCATTCTTTTCCATTACATAGTTCATGAATTTTCCCAGCACCACTTATTGAAGAGGTTTTCCTTTTTCCAGAGTATATACTTCATTCCTTTATCATAGATTAGTTGTTCATAAACGTGTGGTTTTATTTTGGGCACTCAAATTTATTTATTTATTTTTAAATTAAATAAAAAAATTGATTCCTCACCTCCTGCTTCCTCGTGATTCCTCACCTCTTGCAGCTGGATTAGTGATTTTTTTGTTCCTAGTGAGGAATGTTTGGATTTGGAATATACCAGAGGGTGTGTCCCATCTCCCCAGCCTTAGTTGGCCCATCTCTGATGGAGGACTTCCCTTCCTGACATCGGACTCTGTGGGTAGGGAAAACCCTGCCTGCTTTGGGCAGATCTAAGACACGACAGGGGACCACTAACCTCTCACTCCAAACCCAAAGAGGGAAGGCAGGGGAAGGCGGGGCTGCCACATGGCCTGACATCCTCCTGGAGTCTGGCTTCTCAAGGTAGGGCCTCTTGTTACTTTTTAAAATTAGAAATCTATTTTATCTGCCATTAGTGTGGCTATCCCTGCCTTTCTTGGGTTCCATTAGTTTGTAAGATTGCTTTCGACTCTTATTTGGAGACTATGTTTATCTTGGGAACTCAGGTGTAAGATGTGTGAGGAGAGGAGGTGAGGAGGAAGAACAAAGGTCCTGGACATATCCATCTACTGGGCAGGACCAAAAAGAGCATTAAGGATCTATGGGTACAGTACTGTGAGACCAAAAGTAGTGATGATTTGTCTCAGAAATACACCTACAACGTTTCTACAGAATGGGAGCCAAATGGGAGCCAAATGAGTGAGAGCAAACTTTCCCATTACACAGGGAGAAGAAGGTTGCAGAAACAGGCAGTGGCCCCATGGCAGAGCAATATGCCACGAAAGAGGAGACAAGTTGGACCAACTATCCACCAAGTTCCCTGTCCCCATCAGGGAACTTTTTTACTGACAATGGCTCAGAGAAAGGTTCCCAATGCGAGAGGTCAGAACTATAAAGCAAAGATGAAGCAAAATGAAACAGAAAACATGGATTTTCTTTCCTAATTTAGCAGATAGTACATATCTTTTAATTGGTTGGTTTAGTTTGTTTACACTTAGAATGATTATCGATATATAAAAGTCCTTAATTTTGTGGTTCTACTTTTTTTTTTTCCTGTTCTTTATGGGTGTTCCTCAATTTTAATATATAGTGGAGAGGTATTCTATTGATTTCAAACTCCTTCAGTTTCTGTTTGTTTGAGAGGGTCTTTATGTTTTCTTGATATCCCAAGTTGAGCCTTGCAAAATATTCTTGACTGGAATTTTTATCCTGAAGTTTTTCTAAATTTTTCCATTCTCTTCCTTGCCAGCAGTATTTCTCAGAGGAGTCTGTCAGGTTGGGCCCTGCATTGCCCAAACTGGGGCCTGCTCTGGAGCTGGGTCCTTTTTGAAAATGAAGTCCATCCTCATTTTATGGCACTTATTATGAAGGGATTTCATCATGAAAGCCAGGGACTGTTCTTATCCATAAGGTCTCTGGTTCATGCTCGAGCATAAGTATTGAAGTGGTGAAACAGATAAGACTCAGTGCAGCTCCCAGCAGAAGGCTCAACATGGAGCAGGTAAATGAACAAGAGAGCATCTTACAGGAGCAAAATGAAGGGTGCCTTACTTAAATAATAACAGTGGTAGCAACTAACACCTACACTGCCAGACAGTATTCCCAAAACACTTTATTCATTTAATGAAGTCATTTAATTCTTTCAATGACTATATGACATGCTTTCTTATATGATAAACTAGTTATTATTGCAGTCTTAGAGATATGATAACGGAGGCACAGAAATGTTTCATGATTTGGTAACATCACACAGCTATTCAGTGGCAGTACCAAAGCTTGGCTCCAGAATCTACTTTCAACCAAGACTCAGTTAACTTTAAATGTGACAGGTTCAGTGATGACCCCTGAGCCAAATCCTATCTTTAGAAGGGCCTTGATCTACAGGTCTCATTTTCTAGACACAAAGAATGAATTACTTCTCTGAAACCAAGGTTCCTAGAAGGGCTGGAATGCTTAGAGACCATTTAACTTCATGACCTCAGAAGGAAGTTTGTTATTTGAATATAAATCTTTTTTTTTTTTAGAGACTATGTCTTGCTATTTTTGCCTGTGGAACCGCAGGCTTAGGTTTCCCAGGGTACCACAGATTCAAGCAATCCCCAGCTCAGCTTCCCAGGTAGCTGGGGTTACAGGCGCGCACCACCATGTCCAGCTATATTATTTTGGAACTAGGTCATGCCCCCCGTGGGACTTGAACCATGATCCCTGCCCGTGGCCGTGGTTTCCTAGGCTGATGCTTACAGGCATGAGCCACCATGCTCAGCCTGAATATGAAGCTTTTGTTGCCCATTGTTTACCAGTATTTAAAATAAGCAATATATAGCTGAATAACATCTGACTACTACAAGGTTACTGTTTTACCAACTTCTGTTAAAACATTAACCAAAATACTGAAAAGATTGAGCAATGAATTGGGGTAAAGTAAAAACAAGAGTTTAGGTTACAAAAGTTCGTTCACTTGTTTATTCCAGCAGGCCCTAAACTGCCAGGAGTGCTTTCCATTATGTTTCGCTGTCTTAAAGGTCACATGAATCATGATCTTTTAGTCAATATACAAGGATTTCAATTTCTTGTAAAGGAATGATTTACTAGAAGAAACTTTAAATCTTTACTTAGCTAAGTCTTGTGTATACAGTTTTCTCATTTGGGTGGGATGGTTGCTGATAGAGATAAATTTTTTTTCTGAAGCTCAGCAAATAAAATGTAATTATATACACTTTTATCATATAAATGTTTTTATTATTATATAAATTTATATAAAATTTTATCATATAAATACATTATATAAATGTAATTACATGCAAGATATAGAGTCTGTTAAATTTATTTTACTTAATTTTTTTCTTGCACCATTGTACCCTGCATAGTTCTCCCACCACTCTGTTATGGCTATTTTTAAACTGTCCAATTTAAATTACTTATATTTAAAATGTCCCATTATAAAATTATCTGTTTTTTGGAAGGCAAATTACTCAGGACAATTTTCAATTGAACTTAAAGTTGTTTACTATTAGTTGCTCAAAAGTAATGACATCACAGAAGCATCATAAAATGCCATGTATGGTGAGTGTTTCAGTGGGGAAAAAAAGAGAGGAAGCTGTTTATGTATATGTTTTGTGTGCACACAATACATACATGCATACACACAAACCCAGAATGGTCTTAGGCACATATGAGTTAAACAGAAATTTGGACTTGAATAATGACTATGGAGATTCCCCTAAGATAAAGAAAAACTGTTCTCTAATGACAAAGAAGTAGTATACCATGGAGTGAATGTTCTTTTCTGATAAAGGAAGCAAGTACAGAAAGCTCTTATTTGTTCAAAGCAACCAGTGTTACAGATGCAAACAAAGAATTTCCAACACCTCTCTCAGCACTACTTTAAAATGAACATATCGGATGTATCAATTTGCTATCATTAGAATCATTGTCAGATAAAATTTTCACTTTGTTCCATCTTTGCCAAGTTTTTGAGAATTAAGAAATGCTTCAACCAACTCTGGGTAAATTTTCTTCAGGTTCCCAAGTATTTTAGCATTAGAAGAGCCTTTCCATTTCAGGAAACGCTCCACCTTTTCATTCATTACACAGTGGTCCACTATTTTTTTCCACTACAGATTCTTCAGGATCTATCTCTTCAACTTTTTGACGCTTTCTAGCCTTTGTAATGTGGTTTTGCCATGCTACTGCAGACTTTTAAGAGATATTATTCACTGCCTCTGAGCTGCTCGGGGATGTTGGTCTTCAGTGTCTCCTGAACAATTTTATGTTAAACTAAACCTGTGCTCTGGTAAGTAAAGGTCTTTTCTTTCTTTCCTTGACCTCTGGAAAAAATGAAGTGGTTACTTTTGTACTCATAGTATTAAAAGGTAAAAAAGCATATATTCATAAAAGTCAGGGTTTCTGAAAAAAGTCCCCCTTCTCTAATTCTAATTTATTATGCCTGCAAATCATTTTTCCCCTCTTTCTGACTCAAATTGTCTTCTCTGTTTAGGGATTCATTAGAACCTATTCCAATCCTGAAAAATCACAATGTGCCTGAAGTTCAATGTTATTTGTGAATTTAAAAGTACTAAAATTAAAGACAATTTTAAAACCCACAATGTCATTTGAATTTCTTTTGTTTGAAATAAGAGATCTTACCACAGGTGGTGTAATCACTGCATGGAAACAGCAAAATGTAGGTATGCATATGAGGCCCAATTAACCAGAGATAACAAAGATGAGTTGAACTTTATGAGAAGGCCCACGAGCAGGCAGAAATCATCATACCTAATATAGCAGGCAGATCTGCTCAACAGATCTGACAGTGTCTTTTATGCAGATAAGAAATGTGGCACTGTTTTGATTAACCAAGTCTGCTATCTTCAACAATAAACACTCAAATTAGGAAGGCAGTGATACAGTAAAATAAAGTGGCAAGAATAAAAAGTGTTCAGAGTTTCGTAAGGAATTATTATTTTTGGCAGAAGTGTACTTAATCTATGCTATACAAATAAAACCAAATTTTAAAAAATGTGAAGGGGCAGATACAAATGTCTTTAAAATATTTTTTCTGTAATATACCTTAAGAAAATTAAAAAAAACTCCTCATTACAATATTAGCCCACTGACAGGCAGAGATCCTGGTCCATGAGGCTATTGGATGGTCATGGTCACACATCCTCTTCCTTGTTTTTTTTTAGCTCACAGCAGGAAAACCTTGCTTGTAAGTCTTAAGCTACAGGTTCTCTTTGCACTCATGCCTGAGTATCTGAGCTTTAGCTGTGTATTTTTATTTTATTTTATTTATTTATTATTTTTTTTGAGGCTAGGTCTCACTATTTTTGCCCATGGAACTATGGGCTTATGTTGCCCAGGGTACCACAGACTCAAACGATCCTCAGCCTCAGCTTCCCAGGTAGCTGGGATTACAGGTGTGCGCCACCACGCCCAGCTATATTTTTTTGGAACTAGG
Organism: Uropsilus gracilis; assembly: GCA_004024945.1. Taxonomy (NCBI): domain Eukaryota; kingdom Metazoa; phylum Chordata; class Mammalia; order Eulipotyphla; family Talpidae; genus Uropsilus; species Uropsilus gracilis. Next base: position 26,230 of record PVHY01004558.1, read on the forward strand.
TCTCGCTATGTGCCCCCAGTGGGACTCGAACCCTGATCCCTGGCCCCGGCCGCAGCTTCCTAGGCAGCTACTTAGAGGTAATCACCAGCATGCCCGGCTAATTTTATTTTCTAAAATTTATTGCACACACATATATTTTACACCAATGTCTACCCCAAGGTTCTCTTACCACCTTATCACCTATGAACCATCATCTTAATCTCTTGTGCTCATCCCTCCCCTGACTTTACCCCCTTATCTTCTCTTGCTTCAGTTCTGCTAACAGTTTTAAATTTTCCTTGTCCTTTTGTTTGTTTCCCCATATTCTGCAATAGGTGAGATCATCCATTATTTCTCTTTATCTTTCTGGCTTATTTCTGCTAACATAATTCCTTCTAGGTCCATCCGTGTTATCACAAATGCATCAAACTTTTTTTTTTTTTTGAGACTAGGTCTAACTATTTTTGCCTGTGGAACCGCAGGCTCATGTTGCCTGGGGTACCACAAACTCAAGCTTCCCAGGTAGCTGGGATTAGAGGCATGTGCCACCAGGCCCAGCTATATTTTTTGAGCTAGGTCTCACTACGTGCCCCTGGTGGGACTTGAACTGCGATCCCTGGCCCCAGCCTGGGCTTCCTAGGCTGCCGCTTACAGGCATGTGCCACCATGCCCGGCCAAACTTGTCTTTTTATATTGCAGAATATTTCATTGTGTACATATACCAGAACATTCTGATCCATTTGTCTGTTTGGGGCATTTGAGTTGTTTCCATATGCTGGCTATTGTAAATAGTGCTGCAATAAACATCTGAGTAGAGGTGTCCCTTTGAATTAGTGTTTGGGTGTTCTTTGGGTAGATTCCCAGAAGTGGAATTGCTGGATCAAATGGTAGTTCTATTTTCAGTAGTTTGAGGGTCATCCACACAGTTTTCCATAGAGGCTGAACCAGTTTGTATTCCTGCTTTAGCTGTTCTTGTGAGGGCTTAATGGTACTTAGAAGACCCAGATACAGGTCTGCTTCTACCACTGCCACAGAATGACACTGTCATGCTGCTGCCGGGTCCTCATGTAGTCTCATTGATCTGCTGGGACAAAGTCAGAGGTCTGTGCACTTCAAGTCTCGCCCTTAGGACTTTAAAGTGTCTTCATTTTACCTATAATATTATTTATTTGATATTGATATTTATCTTTACTTAAAAGGAATTCATTTTTAAAATTGTTAACCTTTCCTAATAATATCCATGATATCAGAGCTCTGATGTGCTGGTAATTTTAAACATTTGCTTTAGGTAAACATGTAATTAAAAACAGTATAACAAAATTTAATTTAAATATCATCTTTAACAATATTTTTAAAGCAAACACCAAAAAAATTGTTTCCTGTATGATTTAGTTTCAGTTAACTATGTGTTGAAAGCATGATTTATTTACATATATTATGGTGTATATAAAACATATTTGAACATAGTTAAAATATAAACTAGAAAATTCACTTCAAGTGTGGTGGGTAAGGACTGAATTCCCAGGAAAAGATTCATAATTGGTAAACATTATTCTTTAAAGTAACTAAAGTGTCCAAAAATTATATAGAGGGAACAGAGCAAATTAAGATATATTAAGGAGCAAATTAAACCTAAAGCAAGAAGAAGAAAAATAAAGGTTGGAGCAGAAAATAATAAAATATAATAGAGAAAATTAGAAAAGTCAACTAAAACAAATCTTGATTCTTTTAAAAGATCGACAACATTGACAAACTTTTAATAGATTGACAAAATTTATAATGAAAAAACATGACCAATCAAATGCCAACAATCAATTAAACAAAATGGAAAATTTTGTTTAGTATCTAGACAGATACTAATTACCAAAATTGACTTAAAAAGAAGCAGAAAATCTGGATAGACTTATAATGAGTAAAGATGTTGAATAAGTAATTTTATAATTTTCCTTAAAGAAAAATTCAAGCCCAAATGACTTTATTGGGAAGTTTAGCAAGCATTTAAAGAAAGACCAGTACTCATTCTTCACAAAGATTTCCAAAAAATAAAAAGGAAAGGAACACTCTTCAGCTCATCATATGGAGTTAATTTTACTATAGTAAGAAAACAGGCAATAATATAACAGAAAATTACAGACCAATGTCTCTTATGCAAGAATCCTCAGCAAAATGCTAAGCAAACCAATCTAGCAACATTTAAAAAAGATGATGCAACATGACCAACTGGGATTCATTCCAGTACAGCCAGGCTGGCTTAATATCCAAAATTTAAAGTAATACACCGTATCCCTAAAACAAAGTACAAAATACAACAGAGCATCACCAAAAATGCAGAGAAAATATCTGACAAATATCTGACATCCTAAAATCATAAAACTTCAGCAATCTAGGAATAGAAAGCCTTCTATACAAAGTCAAAGACTACCATAACACTTTAATATTAAAGCTGACTTTCTAACTAAGATCAGTGATAAGACAAGAACATATCACTTGCCACTTCTTTAAATGCTCAACATTTAAAATTTTGCATTTTAATGTAGGTTTTCATAGGCAAATTAAGCAAAAAAAATTATAAAAGGTATCAAGATTTGAAAAGGAAAAAGGAGAGGTACCTACATTCATGGGTGATATGATCTTGTAGATAAAATATACTAATGATGCCACTAAAAAGTGATTACAACTAATAAAACAATTTTATCAAGATTGTAGAATATATATGTCAGCAAAAAAAACTTTAAAGTAATATTAAGAAAATTCCATTTCAATAACATTGAAAGGAAAGTACAGTAAGTTTAAGATGCATAAAACTTGTCCCTTATAATAGCAAAACATCACTGAAAGATCACTGAAACACTGAAACATCACTGAAACATCAAAAAAGATAAAAATAAAAAAATATTACCCATGCTCATTTACCAGCAAACTGAAATTGATAAGATACTGGTACTTTGCAAATTGATCTACAAAATAATTTACCAAAATCTCACATGATCTTCTTATCAGAAAAAGACAAAAAAATTATACTGAAATTCAAGAGATCTTGAATAACCCAAGAAAAGGGATCTTGAAAAGCCAAAAGAAAAATAAATTCTCACATTTACAATGAGTTCATACTTGACAAAAGCGCCATGAGTAGTCAAATGTTTTTCAACAACTAATAATAGACAATTAGATAGCCACATTAAAAAAAAAAAAAGCTGGATCTCTTCCTCACATCATGAAAAAAAATTAACTCAAAATGGACTATAGATCAAAATGTAGAACTAAAACTATAAAATTCTTAAAAGAAAATATAGGAGGAAATTTTTGAGATGTTTGATTATGAAAGCATTTCTTAGTTATCCTGACAAAAGCATAAGCAACAAAAGAATAATTGATATATTGACTTTACCAAAATTAAAAACTTTTTTGCTTCAGAAGGCACCAACAAGAAAAAGTGAAAAGAAAACCCATTAGATAAATAGAAAATTTTTACACATCATTTATAGGATAAGAGACTTGTAGGTAGAATATACAAAGAACTTTTATAACTCAAAAATAAAAAGACAGCTCCTAAAAAAATGGGCAAAGGATCTAAATACACAGTTCTCCAAAGACAGACAGTGGTCAACAAGCACATATCAAGAGGATCAATACTGTATGAGATCTCACTGCATACACTCTATGACTGAAAGAACAATAATAACAAGTTTGGAGGACCTGCACTGGAATCTGACCCACTACCTCAGATCTGTGTGACTCTGAATTCACTACGTGACCTTTCTTAGCCTTTCCCCACCATGTATAAAACTGTTTTAAGTGTCTCTAAATGCTGGGTCATTTGACTTCCTGCTGCAGAGCAGGCACTACACACACACACACACACACACACACACACACCATACCCAACTCACTGTCTTAGTATCTGGCTGGTGTCTTTCCTTGTTTGCTCTTAAATATTGGAGAAAGAAATTCCTATGTACTTGGCTTAGGCACGGGGATCCTTAAATCTACAAAAACCTAGGTATCCTAGAGAAGTTACTCTGTAAAACTTGCCATCACATGTATTTGGAGATATGACAAAGATCTTGAATGAAAAAGGAAAAGTGATTGGAACTGTTTAATTCTCTGTGTGAACCATTCCTCCCCATTAAGCTATATGTGTGGAACCAAGAAATAAGCCCTTAAATTTTCTCTGTAGGTCAGTTGCGGGTAAATGTGAGATTCTGGTGAGGAACACTGAATGGGTGGCTGTGGTTAATAAATGTGTGTTCTTCATATTCCCTGAACCTAGAACAGTGCTGAGTACCTGATGAGAGCTCAGTAGATATTTGCAAAATAACTGAGCAGGAGACCACCTAACACATGTTAGGCGAATGTGATGCCTAGGGCAGTGGTTCTTGAAGTATAGAGCCTGAACCAGAATCACCTGGTAACTTGTTAGGAATGAAAATTTTCAGACTCACTTTAGATCTATGGAATCAAAAACTGGATGTGGGGGCAACATCTGTGTTTTATGGAGTTCTCTAGCAGGTCTGAATGCCCATTAGAGTTTGAGAGCCACTGACTAAGGAAATGGTAGCATCTCAAGAGTAAAGATCTCAAAGAAAAATACATTTTGATGTTGCCAGTTTCTTAGACAATCTAATTTTTCTGCATCTTCCATCTGATTCTGGATTTGCAATCCCTTTTGTCTTCTGGAATGGATGTAGTTAATGTCTCAGGGACATACATATGTAAATGTGTATGAGAATATGCACATATACATATTTCTGCTCCAATTGTTTAGGTATCCAGATGGTTTCAAGAATGACTTATCTGAATGTTAGATCCCTGAGTATTTCAGTGTGCATTTGTGAGAACATGTGTGTATATGAGTAGATGTGTTGTAAATAAAAATAGAATCAGAAAGTATACAACATCTTCAACTGAACCAATTTCTGAAAAAGTAATATAATGGGAAAATTTTTTGGGAGGGACTATGATGAGATCACTAGAGTAGCCCCAGTGTTGTCTGGGGACAGAGTCTCAGGGAAGCATTTGTCAACACAACTCAACCTTCCCCTTTTTCCTAATAGAGTTTCTTTCAGTGTAGTTTTCACTATTTTTTTTAGCAACTTACTATTTCAAATTAACTCTTGCTCACTTTATATGAAAGTCTGATTTGTTCAAGAATCCTACTGTTGTGTCAGCAACACTATGCTATCAAAGAAGCAATTACCTGGAGGAGGCTATAAGGGGCAGATCTGCTGAAGAGTCAGATCCTGACCTTTCTATTGAATAATCTACAGCATCAACCATGCAGGGTAGGAGAACAAAGAGAAAAGGGGCAGATGAAATTGAAAATACGCGTATGTCATCCACTTTAGGGGTGGGGGTGAGTCTTTTGACCAGATATCTTTCTGATTACCTAGAATTGTAATAGACCACACTCCTGACTCCTGCTCACAGTTCCAATCTTGTCCTTAAGGCATTCCACTGATCAGTCTCTGAGGCACCTTAGTGTTTCAACAGCCCCTGGGCACTCCCAGTCACATTCTTGACATATACCCCTTACCCCAGGGCCACCAAGTGTCCTGCTCTTGTTTAACTTGGATAGAGCATCCAGGGCTCATCCATTACATTCTTTTAGTTTGATATCTGACTGATTCAAGTTCCTCTTTTGCATCATTTCAAAACCAGAATGAAAGTCACAGAAACTAAGGTTAGAAGGGCCACCAGGCACTAGAGGAGAAAATGATAAATAATGCAAGATGGTATAGGATCAGTAGCTTTCTACTTTTAATTTTCCTGTTTATACTTTCCTTAATGCAAGCAGCTAGTTCATCTTCATTCTAATACATTTCATAATGTTTCCTTGAGCTCTATCCACTGTGTAGTTTTCAATATGTCCTATCTAAGGAATATAAAAAGCACCATCTATTAACCTCTAGCAGTGCCTTACCCTCATGCCTACTTTGTCTAGACCAACAAGTAACATGAGATTCAGAATATTTTGATACATCTTTTCTTATTAACATCATACTTAAAGCTATCTAGTTAAAAACCTTAGATTTCAAAACATTCAAATGAATCATAAAAGTATTTATATTGTTTCTAAAACAACTCTCCTTTGCTGATAGTCTTTCTCTTTAATTCCATTTGTAGAAATAATAATAGAAGTCAAACAAATTTCTGAGAGATTTCTGGTTAATATGTAAGTAGGGAAGGAGAAAGAGAGGAGAGAAAAAGGCAGTGGAATTGGGGAGAGACTGTGTGTGTGTGTGTGAGTGTGTGCGTGCGTGCGTTTCAGGACATGAGGGTCCCTTATAAGGCAATAACTGCGATCACAAGTGATTTTATTTCATCACAGCAGGACAAAATGCTGTGAATCAATTCTTCTCAGAATTCTTTTCTAGGTACTTTTCTCAACTGCTAGATGATAGCATTTTTAGCCTCAAGGCATTTATCTCACTTTTAACTTTCACTTCTTTATTCTGGTATAAGTCAGTTTATGCCTTACAAATATTTCTGATCAAGTTCTTTCAGGGAAGGAGCAGGGAAAAATCTGAAGGTTTGATGGACAAGTTCATTTAGGAGGAGATAAGTCTGTAGATATTTGTTAGCTTTCAATTGTCTTCTTGGTTTGGTTCATTGTTGAGATATTTTTCTTCCGATACATTGCTTATTAATATTAGTGCTTATTATTTTGTAATATATTACCAGTAACCTGTAGTCACCATATATATTAACACAAGTCTGTATTAAATAAGAGGTATTTTGGTTGATGTAGCAATTTTGCTTATATTTGGAGAGAATCTGGAAGAGCAGTTTACTGCATCAGTAAAATCATGACTAAAATTAAATGTTTTAATTTTCCTAATGGCCTTTAAGGTGCAGTAGGGGGGGGAGGGGAGGGCAAATGTGCTTTTGATAATCTCCTGGAAGAGAAAATCTGTACAAAGTCTTCATCAAATCTGGGGCAGAGGTTATATTTCTAAAATTACTAATCATCAAAACGACTCTTCTTGCTCATTAATGATGTGGACACCTTTTACCTGGAGCCAAGTAGCTAATTCCATAATCAGGCATAATTTGTTTCTTCTTCCCTCTCTTAACCTTGACATTAAAGGTTTAGATAAGACCTCTTTTAAAAAAAGTCTAGAAGACATTGTTATTTATAACTGAAGATAATGAATTAATGGTGCTTACAGCATGTCTGATGGATAAAGAAAGCTGGTAACAGATTTATCTTTGATGCATTAGAATATGAGGCCCTCTGACAACTCCTGCTTTTTCTGATGAAGCTGATATGGTGGCCAGACAGGTGGATATGAGGTACTGAGGCTGTCTGGGTGTTATGGAAATTGCATCAAATATCTCTGACACTGGTAATGAGGCCAGATAAGCAGAAGGCTTGTTCTTATTCAAGCCAGGGAAGAGGCTCCATCTGTATTCCCCTTTTGGCAGAAAGGCTGCCATGTGTTTCAGCTCAATGTGTAAGATCAGCTCTGCCCTTGTTACCTAGTATATTGTTATCTAATGTTTCACCAGGGAGTAGAACCAAAGGCTCAGAACAGTCTAAGCGCCTTGTGGGCAGGAAAGCTGCTAGGCCCTGAAGTGTAGACAAGAGGACATTTACAGGGAAGTGAATCACTTCATTTGGAAGAAAAGCTCTGAGTAATTTAGACACACAATTATGAATTACCCTGGACATACTACAGAGTCAGAGCCTAAAGTCCTTACTACTGTATTATTCTTATACATTTTTTCACTTTTTTATCCATATCTTAAACTAAACAGAATTAAAAGAGGTAGCATTAATGTGAAAGGATTAAAAAGAGTTCATTTCTAGAGGGGGAATGGTCAGGGAGGGTGTGGGGGGGTGAATCCCGGTATTACAAAGATATGAAATGTATATATATATAAACTATTTGATTATAAAAAAATTTAAAAAAAATAAAAAAAATATATAAAAGCTCCAAAAAAAAAAAAAAAAAAAAAAAAAAAAAAAAAAAAAAAAAAAAAAAAAAAAAAAAAAAAAAGAGTTCTTTTCTGCAGTTAACCCTGCACCAAACTACTCAAAGATCTATCTATTTACTGAGCTCCAGGAGTAGTGTTAGACAAAGATGAGACCAGAACTGTGCTCAGAGAAATCTGTAGTTGCTGGGGCAGGGAGGGTATGAACTGACAGTTACAAACATGGTGACAAGGACTATAATATAAATATAACAGTACTACAAATACTACAGTCCACACCAAGAGAGAATAGGAAGTACCTGAGCAGTGAGAGGATAGAATTGGGAGAAGGTTTCCTGAAAGAAGTAACATTAATTTGAGCAGAAAAAGCACTGATTATAAAAGGCAGGATAGATGGGAACAGAATTGTGTAGAGAGATGACCATACAACAAAGGCTTAGATGTGACAAAGGTATATTTTGTGTTGGGGCAACTCTAAGCAAGGTGACATCTTAGGTCGTAGACAAGTAGGCTAGAGAAGGTGGTGAGACTGCAGATCTCCTAGGGCAGGGCAAACAGTTGAAGAGCATGATTTGGTCCAGTTTGGGCTTCAGACCAGCGGAGCTTCATGGAAAACAGTCTCTGTGGGAAAAGGCTTAGAGAAAGATGAGGGGATGGATTAATAATAGTAGTGCTTAAGAGAAAGTGCAATGGAATGGCAAGTCACTGGTGAAGTGGGTAGAGTGAGTAGGTCATAGAAACACAAAGGAACTACAATGACAGGAACTTGATGGAGAAGAAATGCCAGGTATTAAAATGAAATCCTCTGGACAGCTGAAGGCAAGCTTCCCCCTAAACCCAATCCAAATCAACTATTGCCCCACAGGCAAATCTCAGCATTTTAATGCCTTCATAGCTCACTAAGATGGTGGAGCAGGGAGAGGGGAGGGAAGTGTGGCCATTCCTGCTTTGCTGCAGAAGGGGTTGCAGCCAGGTTGCAGCCAGGTTGGCACAAGTGACATTACCTCTGCTGAAGGTATGATTTCCATGCTCCTTAGTGGCTGAGCCAGAGGACAGAGTGTTCATTCCTAGAGAATCTGACTTTCTGACTCGTATTCAGGGGTAATAGAACCCATTTTACCAAAGTGAGGGATTCTGAGATTGAGAGAAACCCCTCCAAATGGGTCCTCAAAACTGAGTTGAGGAGTTGGAAAGCAGATCAGAGCTAGGTCTGCTTACAGAGAAAGCAGTAGCAGCAGCGAAGGGTTCTTGCCTGGGTTTGCACTTCCAACTGGAGAATGTGACAGAGGTATTTGCTCACCTACTCCTCCTTTCCACTGCTTAGATAAAGAATGCAGATTCTAAACCTACAGTTATTACACTAGGGAAAAAGGCAGCAAGACACAAGTGAAGGAAATGTCAGCTCTAGTAAAATAGGATAGAGATACTGAAGGAGAGTGAGAAGCATTGGAGTCCAGAATTGGATACAGCATTGGAGCAATTCACAAAGATTTTAGAAAGGACTATCATGAAAAAACTTAATGAACTCAACTCTCAGTTACCCAGAGGTCCAGGATTTCAAAAAAGATATTCAGGAACAGAGGATTTCTTTATCAAAGAGGTTCAAGCTATTTAAAAAAAAAAAAACAACAGAGATTTAGGATATTAGGAATACAATGAGGGGACAGAGAGAACCATGTAAGGCATAGTAGGTGGCTTAATCCTGTAGAAGGATCAATGGAATAGATGCAGAAATAAGATTTGGGGAAAATGAAGGAACTCGGTGTATAATATCAGACTCCATTAGAAGAGGAGATATAAGGATGATGGGTATCCCAGGGGAGAAGAGAGAGAGAAAACAAAGATAGAATATTGATACTAGCAATAGGTAAGAAGTAGATAACATAAAATAAGAATCTAGACCAGGCTAACATTGAACTTCTTAGAAGAAACTGCAGGTAAAGAAGGAAAGAGGAAACCAAAACTTAAAAGATAAAACTGCCAACCAAGAACATTATATTTTATGAGGTTCTCCTTTAGATATTGTGTAAGAAATCAAGGCCTTCTCTGAAAAAGAAAAACTGTAGGAATTTACAAAAACTAGACCCTCTCTACTAAGAAATACTGAAAGGAACTCTAGCATATAAGCCAAAAAAGGAAACAAATATAATTATAAAACTACAGACAACATGTCAGCAAAAAATTTTGATATAGCAATAATCATTAAATGTTAATGAAACAAAGTACCTAACATGGCCTAGCCTTGGGCAGGGGAACCCAGCATACCCTAAGCCACAGGTGAGGAGTGGGGACAGGGTGTGTTGTGAGCCACCAGGATGAGGGGGTCTAGGGGTTTCAGGTTGGGGGGAAGCCAGTTCCTTCCTTTATGGGGGCTGGGCTGTAACTACAGGAGTCTCAGGCTGGGAGAGGGGAGCACAGTTGTTAGTGGGGATCTAAACAGCCTAGTCTGCTATGGTCTAGGAAAGCAATTCTCACCCAGGAAAAGGATATCGTTCCAGGAAAAAGATGAGACCAGTGGGCCTATCATCAATGTATGACTTGTAGTAAGAGAGAAGCTAGAGTAATGGGGAAAGGGGGAGGGAAACAAGGGGGAACAAGGTGAAGTCTTGCAGGGGGATTATTGGTTGGAGGGTTGCACCTAAGGGAAATGACAACTATGCAAGATGAAGAAGAGGAAAGAAAAAAAAAAAAAAAGCCAACCAAATGATCTCATCAACGGGAAGACAGGGTATCTGGCTGGATTAGGAAAAAGAATCAACCTGCTTTCTCCAAGAAACACAGCTGAGATCCAAGGAGATACATCACAAAGAAAAGGTCTAGAGAGAGTTCATGCAACTCAACAAAAAGAAAACCACCAAGTTGGGCATGATGGTGTGTACCTGTAATCCCAGTTATCTGGGAGGCTGAGGCTGGGGATCACTTGAATTTACAGGTTTGAAACAACCCTGGGCAACATAGCAAGACCTAGTCTCTTTTAAAAAAGAGAAAAGAAAAAGAAAACAAGCAAGCCAATCAAAAAATGAGCATAAGTGCTAAACAGGCAGTTTTCTAAAGAAGGCATACAGATGGCCAACAGGCACATGAAAAAAAGTTCTTTATCACTTATGCACAGGGAAATCAAGTCAATAATGACATATCACCTCACACCACTGAGAATGGCCCAATTAAATAAAAAAAAAGAATTTCTGGGGAGAATATGGAGAAAAATGAACATATTAGCACTCTTGGTGGGAATGTAGACTGCTCCAGCCTCTACAGAAAGCAGTGTGAAGGTTCTTCAAAAGACTGAAAATGAACATGCTACATTGCCTAGCAGTTCCACTCCTTGGTATTGACCCAAAGAACACAAAAACACTACTTGAAAGGAAATCTGCATTCCTATGTGTATAGCAGCACTAGATAGAGATATAACAGCCAAGATATGGAAACAATCTAAATATCCCAAATGGGTGAGAGGATCAAGTATAGTACACAGAAAAGATAAACTCACAGTACTTGAGGTAATGTGCATGGAGCTGGAAGGGATTATGGGAAGCTAAATAAGTCAGGAGAATGATAAATACTGGATTGTGTCACTTATACATGGAATATAGAAAAAAATGAAAGGGTTAAAAACAAACTTTAAAACCTCCCCCTGAAAGCTGACCATAGCGAACATCCAAAAGTATGTGGAGGGACAAGGGAAGGGATGAGAATGGGTGTAGGAGAGCACAGTGGACTATGGTAAGCACTGTGGGTGTTTTGACTGCGAGAGAAGTACAGGGAACACACCTGAGGGGGAGAAATTCTATATTATCAATATATCAACAAGGATGTTAACAATATTACTTTAATAATTAGAAAAATAGCCAAAATGTAATAATGGTAATACCATACAATCCAGAAATGGAACCAACACCTATGTATTAATCCAAAGATGAAGACATAAACATTAGAAGAAATATGGATCCTCTGTTCATAGCACTGTTATTCACAATGGACAGTATATGGAATCAATATAAATAATTACTTACTATTATTGACTGTAATATTATCACAGTAATATTAATATTATTACTAATAATAATATTATTAATATTATTATTAATATTAATATGCAATAGTAATATTATTACTATTATTAAAGAAGTTATGGTAAGGATATTCAATGGGATACTGCTCAGATATTAAGATGAAATCTTGGCTTTTACGACAATATGAATGGACTATAAGTACTTTTCAGGTTGGTTTGAGTATTAAATGAAGCATTGCACTAATGTAAAAACCTAAATGTTTGTTGATAAGGCTGTTAGGGGCTATAGAGATTTTAATATTGTAGAAATTATAAATTAACATAACTTAAAACATTTTTCTATATGAATTAATGTACACACAAAATTCATATATATGCATGGCTAAAAAAAGTATAGCTTTTTCTCCTAAAAATAATCAGGTGTATAGTCAGTGAAAGTACTTCAAATCAAGAGGATTATTTATGGAGGCCTTTCTGTTGGTTTCTATTTTATAAGTTAGTACAGAATCACTAGCACAAATTTTATTATGAAGTGTTTTGCTTTTATTCAAACAGCTAATGACAGTGATAGAACTAAGTCAAAGTCAGGGCTACTACTCTAAATCTGTACTGACAATTTGTAATTGATTCTTATAGATATTTATCTTAATTTTAACTCAGGAGACAGATCAATTGTCTTAGGTTGGAAATTTTTTCTTAATTTCAAAAAATTCATTATTACTACATAATTAAATATTTATTCCTACTCTTATTTTCCTGAAAGATAAAATTAAAAAGATGAGATCATGCCTTCTGAGTCAAGATGGATGGAATTTGAAGTGATTATGCTAAATCAGAATGTGAAAGGTAATTACTGGATTGTTTCATTTGTGTAATATAAATTAACCAAAGAAAACAAATGGCAAAACAAAATAAAAATAAAACATCTAGCAAAGGAGGGAGAAGGAGGGGGGAGAAATACAGGGACTATAGCAATGTAAAAAAAAAAAATTAAAAATAAATATAACAAAAGGCATAGCTCTTAGACTCCGAGAAACATGGTGGTAAAAAGAGGGAAAGATAAGGCTGTGGGAGGAAAGGTTAGAAGGGGCACTGGGATAGTGTAACGACATTAGAGTTTTCTTGGTAGAGGGTGAGTGGAAGACACAGATAAAGATATGAAGCTGTACTCCTGAAGTTATACAGCTTTGTAAACGAGTGACAAATAAATACAACTTGATTATTAAAAAAAGACTCCCAATTATCTGAGAATGACATAAAGTGGTACAAATCCAATTCTCTTAACTCTGAGCTCAACATGTGTGAAGACCAGTAACAAGACACCAGGTTTGTGCAATTGAGAATTCCCAAAGAAAAGCAGAAAACAAAGATGAAACCATACCAGTGAGGTCACAGCAATGTTGTACTTTTTCATCCAGATCTTTTTCATCCATTTGTCTGTTTTGGGACATTTGGGCTATTTCCATGTCCTTGCAATTATAAACAGTGCTGCAATAAATGTGCAAGTACAGGTGTCCTTTTGTATAAGCATTGAGGTCTCCTTTGGGTAGATTCCCAGAAGAGCGATTGCTAGATCAAATGGTTGTTCCATTTTCATTCATTTGAGGGTCCTCCACACAGCTTTCCATAGTGGCTGGACCAGTTTACATTCCCACCAGCATTGTAAGAGTGTTCCTTTCTCTCCACATCCATGCCAGTACTTGTTGCCTGTTCTGTTTTTTCATGTGGGCCATTCTAACTGGTGTAAGGTGGTATCTAATCGTGGTTTTCATTTTTTAAAATTTATTTATATATAAATTTCACATCTTTGTAATCCCAACCTCCCCCCCACACTCCCCACCGTTCTCCCCTTTTCTGCCCTGCCCCAAGTTATGTGCTTCAGTTTGGTGGTTAGCTTGTTTAGACTTTTCCTCGTGGCTTTTGTTTATTTTTTTCTTATAGCCCATATATTAGTGAAACCATTTGGTTTCTGTCTTTTACTTTTTGACTGTTTCTGCTAATATGACTTTTTCTAAGTACATCTATGTTATCATAAAATCATCAAATTTGTCATTTTGAATTGATGAGTAATATTCCATTGTGTATATATACCACATCTTTTGCATCCATTCATCTGTTTTGGGGCATTTAGGTTGCTTCCAAGTCCTTGCAATTACAAATAGTGCTGCAGTAAACACCCGAGCACAGGTGTCTCTTTGTATCCACAAAGAGGTCTCTTTTGGGTAGATTCTCAGGAGAGCAATTGCTGGGTCAAATGGTAGTTCCATTTTCACTCATTTGAGGGTCCTCCACATAGCTTTCCATAGTGGTTGGAGCAGTTTACATTCCCACCAGTAGGGTAAGAGTGTTCCTTTCTTTCCACATCCATGCCAGCACTTGTTGTTGCCTGTTCTTTGGATGTGGGCCATTCTTACTGGTGTAAGGTGGTATCTCTTTGTGTTTTTGATTTGCATTTCCCTGATTGCAAGTGATATTGAGTATTTTTTCATGTGTGTGTTAGTCATTTGTATTTCCTTTTTTGGAGAAATGTCTTAGTTCTCCATTTTTGACTGGGCTTCTTGTTTTGTTTTGTTAAGCTGTTTGAGTTCCTTGTGAATTTTTGTTATCAAGCTCTTATCACTTTTGTGGAGGGTAAAATTTTTCTCCCACTCAGTTGGGTTTCTTTTTGTTTTTTTTCTGTTGTCTCTTTTGTTGTACAAAAGCTTTTTAGTTTGATGTAGTCCCAGCTATTTATGTTTTCCTTCATTTTTTTTTGCCAGCTGTAGATGTGTCCAGACTTAGATTTTTAAAGTGTAATTCATGGAGAGTTTTAAAGTAGGTCATCTTTTAACAGCAGCCAGCCCACTCCCATTAGTTAGTAACCTTCTAAATATGGGCTTGCCTCCCATTGTATGATGCAGGCCAAGTGATTGGAAAGACAGACACATGAGAGCTCCTGGACAAATCTGCACCACCACTCGTGAGGGGCAGGACTGGCTGAGAGGCTGTGCAGAGTTTGTAAGAAGAGCCTGGTGGCCACTCCAGAAAGACACGGGCCCAGGCTGGTTCCTGCTGCACACAATGCAGCTCACCAGGTGTGGTGCCTGGTGGTCACAGGCATTGACACCACATGTCCTCATGGGTCTCATCCCATGCACGCACAGAAACCAAAGTGTAAGAGTGCAGCCACCCCAGAGTGTTGGGCGTTCTCCATTTTGGCCAGGTGTGGCTGCTGGTCTGCAGACAGTGCCTTAAGAATCACATTTGCTCTGAAATAGCCGGGTCCTCAAGCCAATTCATGCTCAAAGAGAGGTTTATCTGTAATTCTTTAATTGGTGCCACTCTACTGCCCAGAATGCCATGCAGGGCTCAGCACAGTGCAGGGCACAGGGCTGACAGACATGTGCTCGTCCCTGCTCCCCATAGTTTCCTGCTCTTTAGACATTCAAAGGTGAAGGCACTGAGTGATCCCGAGCATGTCCATGTGCTGGCTGCTGTGTGCTTCCCCTGCATCCCTGGGTAGGAATCAGACAGGCCATTTTCACAGAGGAAAATGTGAATTGACAGCATGGGCGGGGCTTGTTGGGAAGTGACAGCAGTTTGTTTTAGGGCAGAGTAAGTCATAGAAGATACAATCAATTTTTTCAAGAGCTCTAAGTTGTTAAGTGATATGGTCTACCTGCTTCTAACTCCCACCATACACACACACACACACACACACACACACAAACACATGCCTGGAGCGCAGAGTGCTCAGATGCCAACAACCCTGCCTACTCACACACCAGCCAAGGGGGGTTTGGAATGTATATTTTTAGCCACTGGGTAAGGGCTGGGAAGGAAACAGAAACCACAGAACTAAAATTACCAGGTTCAAGTTACTAGACAAACTTTAGAAGAGGATGAATAGAAAATGAATGGTAGACAAAACAGAACTTAATGCTAAGATACAATTTTATAGCTGTATGATCACTAGTTTCTTTTTATAACCACATGAGTCCCCTTTGTCATGTTCCCAAAGAGAAGGTGCCAGAGAATTTAGAGGAGTCTATCCAGGGAAGGCAGAACTCAAGCAGCTCAGCTGTTTTGAAATCTGTTAGACTATCTCCAGATAGTTTACTAGGGAGACAAAATGTGAGACAAGCCTCTGTAAGATCTGCACCACAAGAAAAACAAGCCAGGTGCAATGTATTAGAGGACAAAGTCAAGAATCAACCAGTTGGCACCACAGCAGTCACTCCATTTCAGATCTAAAAATGATGTGCTACTTAAAAAACAGGTGAACTAACAGTGATTACATGACGCCACTCTGACTTTGTCCAGGGTTTTCTTAAAAAGAAAACTGTAGTTCAAAACAATATTGTGGTTTCATAAACAGGCATATTTGAAATCTTCAGTGACTATGACTAGGTTGAGAGTTCTGCCCGGGAGGGCACTAAACTCAGGCAGCCAGGAGGGAAGGTGTTAGTCTTGGGAGGAAACTAGGGATGTGGATGGTCACACTGTGCCCCTACTGTACCAGCAAAATCACCCTCAGGTTCCAGAAGAGTACCCCCAAGCACCAAGGTAAGGTTTCTGTTGTCATTTATGCTTATTCCAACAATATCCTCATCAGCAGCAGCTGCCATTTCCCAAGAACCATCTTGTCAGGTGGAGATACTAGGAAGGAAGGGAGATTGGGACACAGTTCCGGAGTCAGAGGGACTCTAGTCAGAGAGATGATTTTGTCACACTTGAGGCACAGAGAGCACAGTGAGCAGTTCCAGAAGAAAGTATGACTTGGATGGCTGCTAGGTTGGGGTTGGTGGGGGAAGTTGTAGGACTAAGGAAGGCGCTGAGGCAGGCATGCACACACCTGTATTCCAAAGCAGGTTGGTTCACTGCAGTAGCAAGAGGCCCAGGGGCTTGTGTTCAGTTAAGAGACTGAAGGTGTTAGAACAGAGGCTAGAGCACCTGTAGTAGAGGGTACGAAAGGGAGGCTGACCAGTAGGGCAAAAGTCATCCTGATAAGAGGGGTCAGTGATGATAAACTGACCTATAGGCAAAAAAAAAAAAAAATGTTGGAAAAGCCTAGTATTAACGTAGATCATTTATGGCTAAGGTGTGGTGATCCAGAGGGAGGGAAGGGAGGCCTTAGAGAATTCATAAGCTGGAAGTACAGATGGGTCACTGAAGCTCACAGTGTTTAGCACCAGTTATGCTAAGAGACATGGCATCTTGTGAGAAGAGCATCTGGCCCCAAGTGATGTTTACAAAGACTGTCTCAGAAGTTCATTCAGCAGTCAGTTACTTGAAATTGGGAACTAATTTTTCTAAAGAATACCTATCTCCAATCTATCTATAGATTATACATTTCTAATAAATCTATAAAATAGATTTATTTATAAATTTATACATTATAAATAAATTATTTTATAAATAAATCTATAAAAACCTCTCATAAATCATGAGATTTTGTCCAGGATATCACACACATTCGTTTCTAGTATATGTGCTGCTGAAGCAAACACTACACACATTCATTTCTAATGAAAATACATGCCATAGGGTGATTATGTTATACACAGAATCATTGGTGACTTTGCATGGGAAGCAAATTCAACCACTGTCATATCCATACAAATTTAAACCTCAAATTCAGAGTGATTCCAGCTTTACTGATATTAAAGTATTATGTATCTTGATATTTGATATTGATATTAAAGATATTATTTATCTTTGAACTATATTGGTACCTCCCAACCACAGTAGTCAGCAGTCAAGATACACCCCTCCAGTTACCATGGAGTGACAAGAAATTCTCTTCCTTTCAAGATGCTCATCATCCATGGAGGCAGTGGTCCCCTGTGTCAGGGTCTGCTGGAGAACTTCAGGCTCAGTGAATAGGATGAAGTGACTGTCTGCTGACAAGGGACTGGCCTAATTAAACATTTTCCATATACAACCAGATAACTATACACAAGAAATCAAAGACTTCAACTTGAAAATTACTTCTGTAAGTATTTTGGAGCTATTTCTCACACTCATACAAGCAACATCATGATAATTAGCATTATATTACTGACTCAAGGCAACTTGTGCACTATGATCCCTGACTCAAAAAAGAGACACGGACACTATGTCACTATGTTTTCATGGGTTCTATTTTGATAATTTGTACTTATTACCCTCACTGAGTTTCAACTTGTTTTCTATCCCATGAAAAACAAAAGTTGCTCTAAGCTAAATAGATTGTCATTAGTTAACTTAATTAGTTAATAAGCCACCATCAGCATCTTACTAAATTGTTTTCATGATCTACAATATATCTGCAAGTACTGGGGTGTGTGTGTGTGCCTTACTTTTTTGAAGGTTAACATGTCTTGTGTTTCTTCCTATATATCCCACTCCAGCTTATTTCTTTTTTTTTCCCTGATTCTCATTTACTTTATTTTTTTAAAAATTTATTTATATATAAATTTCACAACATTGTATTCTCAAGGATTTGCTCATTTCTGACCTCTACACCAAAGTCAGCAAACATGACTTAGAGGGAGACAGTGAAGCTTCATGATGATAATGATGTGTTGGTCTGATGGGTTATGGAGAGGAAGTATGAAGTCATTCTCATTTCTTCAGATGAATCTTAGTCCAGTTTGTGGGGAAACTGTGAGTTTCCACAATAATATAGTTATTACATTAAAAAATTATATAGGTGATCATTCTTCAGGAAGATGATGCTCTCAACAGTTATTTTTAAAGGTACTTATTGGCGCTGGGAAGCTCCAGCCAGCTTGGCCTGTGGGCTTTTTGCTTTTTGCTTGGTTTCGTTTAGCTTGTTGGTGGTCTTTTGGTTTCTATTTTATTTATTTTTGCTTTTATTTTTATTATTTCCTGTCTTCTCCTGGGTTTTGGGTTTTTATGTTACTCTTTTTCTAGTTCCTCAAGTTGGGAGATTTAGATTATTTCTTTGGGTTGTTTCACTCTTATTGACTTGGCCTGTATTACAATGAATTTTCCACTTAATACTGCTATTATTGAGTCCCATACATTTTGCAATGTTGTATCATCTTTGTCATTTGTTTTCATGTGTTAATTACTTCTTTGGTTTCCTCCTTTACCCAGTCATCTTCCAGTACTCTGTTGTACAGTCTCCATGTAGTACATGCTCTCTGTATTTTCTTTTCATTGTTGATGTCTAGCTTGATGGCTTTATGATCAGAGGAAAAAGTTAAATTATTTTAATCTTTGTGTATTTATTCAAGTTTGCCTAGTGGCCTAATATGTGGTCAGTTTTAGAGAGTGATGATCCATGTGCATTTGAAAAGAAAGTATGTTCTTTCCCTTGGGGATACAGTGTCCTATAAATATCTATTAAGTCCACTTGGTCTAGGTCTTCCTTTAAAGCCTTTGTGTTGATCACTTCTCGGCCTTTTGGCTAAGATCAAGAGTAAAGTCTTTGTGTTATTGTGCAGTTTCTGTTTTGTTGATCTGTCTGTTGGTGAGAGTGGAGTGTTTAAGTCCCCGATCACATATGTATTTTCACCAATGTTTGCTCTCATTCCTGGTAGTCTTATAAATTTTGGTGGATATATATTGATGATTATACCATCTTTCTGGTGAATTAACCCTTTTATCATTTTATCATTGTCCTTTGTTGTTTTTCTTAATTTGAAGTCTACTTTATCTTATAGAAATGGCTACCCCTAACTCCTTTTTGGTGCCATTTGATGGAAGGATTGTTTTACAACCCTTTACTTTTAATCTGTGCTGATCTTTGGGGCTTAGATGTGTTTCCTAGAGGCAGCAGAATGTTGGGTTCTGTTTTTTGATGCAGTCTGTTACTCCTTTAATTGATGAGTATAAACCATTAACAGTAAGACTGATTATTAATATCTGGAGTCTGAGGTTGGTGTTTTAATGGTCATATTTGAGTTCTATTTAAAAATAAAAATACAGAATGCTTCATGAATTTGCAAGTCATCCTTTCACAGGGGCCATGTTAATCTCCTTTGTATTCTTCCAATTTTTAGTATATGTGCTGCCGGAGTGAGCACTGCAGCATATATTTTTAACCAAGAATCCAGGGATGGAGTTCAGAGGTATACAAGCTCAGGGTCATACACCAAACATGGTGTGTTGCATTTTCTGAGATGAGGGTTAACAGGATGCATCACATTCTCAAAGATTATTTCTCCTCACTCTATCTCTCATGCTACTAAAAAAGCAATAGAAGCTGCTGGTCTCACTCAGTATGGCAGGCATGCAAGGTCTCTTTTTAAAATAAAAAATGGTTTAGTCTTGGAAATAACATAGAAAGCCCATGCATGATTCAGGAGCAGGTAGAGAATTTTAGGGCAAAACTGTGCTATGTCATTAGTACTTTTTTTTTAATCTTAAAATTAAGAGTTCATTTTAGGGAAACCTGATTTTCTTAAGTGGTATACTTCAAATAGCCAAACTCTATTAGAATTAGTCTACATCCAATCAGGAATTGATAAAAGAGCCAGTAATTTTCTTATTAATATCCCTTCTCTTTATTTATTATGGAGGATTTGTGTGATGGCAGAAAGAGCAAACACAAAAGCTCCCCTCTTCCTCCACTTTCCTCTTTACTTCACTATTATTATCATCAAGAATAAATTCACATTTTACATTTTGAGTGTAAGAACATCTCCATACAGGTTTTCTCTAAGGATTTTTCTCAAAAGTTGTTTTTTTTCCCCTAATTACATCAAAAGAAAAACTCACTCTGCCTATATTTCTAGTATCACCGCACTGAGCAGCCTGACCTCAGATGCTGAAGGCATGCTGCTTGCCTAGCCACACAGTCCCAGTGGTCTGGGCCTACCCCCCTTGAGTGTCATTATCTCTTGTTTAAGATTGCAAATTTTAAGGAAGATATACTACAATGTGAGAATAGTCTTGATGAGAATTTCGTTTTAGAAAGATACAAGGGGAGGAAGAAGTAAAACAGGTTTTTCCTTTGTAATGTGATCACTCAGGAGTTGTTTCTGGAAGGCTGGAAAACAGGAAGAAGGATATATAAAGAAGGTTGGAACAAAGAAAGGGATTTAGATTATGATTCTGCCATTTTGTGGGATGGTCAGGGACTTTGCAGGATAAAGATGTGAGCCATGTGAGCTTGGCCATGTGGCCAAGGCCTGGGGCCTGCAGCCTTTGGCTGGCCCAGACTAGCAGTGTGTCTGTTAAAGGAAGTTAAGGAGTTTGGAGATTTAAACTCTGTGTTGGAGTTTGTTTTGCTGAGTTTGACTTGTATTTGGAAGAGGCTGTGTGAAAGTCAGGCCTGAAAAGAAAGTGAACTTTGCTGGAGGCCATTTACCATACAAGCTTCCCTCTGAGAGTCTCTGCACTGTAGCAGTAGAATGGCTAAACCTCAGTTCTCAAAAGCTGGCCAATATTTCTTTCTGTCCATTTTACAATCCTGAAATACTGGTCTCATTTCTCAAAGCAATCAAGTCTCTTCTCAGTCCATGCAGGCGTGGATACTCAATGCAGATACTTTACAAAAATGGTAGGCCACAAAGTAAAATGAAAATGCCAACAGGAAACAGAAATTACTTGCTAAATGTTGGGTTAAGACATCCAGTAATATTCTAAACACTTATGTTAATACCTTCTTTCCAATGAAAATTAGGTATCATTTTTGCTTATTATTTTCCTTCAAAGCCATTTTCCTAAGTGGTGACCATGGCCAGCACTGCAGTCTCAGTCTGAGACACCACACTTTCCAAACCAGTCACTTATCATTAATTTTCAGCATAGACAGCCCCCTGTTACTGCCTTTGATAGTGGGTGACATGGCTGAATGGGGAGGCAGGGGCCCCTCTTTGTGATCCACTTGAAAATTGGATTATGCCATTACTGTCCTGGTGGGTGGTTCTGACAGAAAAGACCATATGAAAGAGATGGGAAGGGTGTAAAGGATTGTGGCTGGCCAGGTGTGGGATGACAGGCAGCAACTGGTATGGCTGACACTGCAGAAGGCAGAATGGCAGGCCAGGGGTGGCTGGGAGCCATGGTGTGGCTAGGCGTGCTGAGTGCCAGGCTGGAGAAGCCTGGAGGGGCAACTGCTTACGTGGGCAGCATTGTAGCCAGATGCTGTGGAATGGCAGGCCTGGAAAAGAAAGGTGTGTGGTGCTGGAGGAAGAGACGGCATGGAAAAGAAAAAAAAAAGGGGGGGGGGATTTGTTTTGTTTGAAAGTTAAAAGGCTGGTACCTGGAGAAAGCTAGGGATTCTTATAACCTGATTTTGCATTAATATTTACTGGAAAAGTCTGAAGAAACTTGGAGAAACTGAGGAGCCTGGAAAGATAGAAAGAAACAAAAAGAAGAATGAAAGGCTTTTACTTGGAGAGCTTGGAACTAGCAAGACTTGAAAAACTTGGAGTTTAAAACTTGAAATTTGTGTCTGCTGAAAAACTGGAGTTTGTGAAATGCCTGCCTCAGGTTTGGAGGAGCAAAAAGTCACCATTTTGGACATGTGTTTTGGGGACTTTTGAACTAAAACAGTGAATAGGGTAAAATTGTTATCCCAAGGGCCACTTGTTAATAGTTTTTGGTTTCCCTTATTAATAAATCTTGTTTAAATTGCATTGTCACTCTTATAACTGCAGCATGGGTGGGAAGAATGCGGCAAAGGTCAGATTTTAAAAGTGCCACTTATTTTTCCTTTGGTGCACTGGCTTGAGAGACTTCTTGCCCTTTATCACATGATTTCACCTTGAATAATGACTTGACTCATTGTGTATCTGTTCTCTCTCAACAAGTCTGAAAATTTGAATCCAGCATGCTTTGTAGAGCACCAAATACAGCACAGAAAATCAACATTGTCAAGAGAAGATAGAATGGAGACTTGAAGTCACAGACCTAGGATACTATTTGTTATCCAGTTCATAGACCTAGTTAAAGCAACTTAAAATTTTTCCTTTTAATTTCTTCTTTTTTAAAAAAAGTATAACCAGTGATTCAACTAGGGACAGTAAAACAGGAAAAAGGATGATATGTCAACTCAGCCTTCTAAAAAACCTTTGTGCTTTGTGCTGGTATCATATGGTCCCAAAGACAAAAAGGAAGTGGATATTCAATACAAACATCCCCACTAGGAAACTTGAACTATCTGAATTCTTTCCTTTTGGTTATTATTATGTATACACACACATATACATATACATAGTGAAGTATCATACTTTTACAATCTTGCTAATTTTTTCTACAATACAGGGTTTCTCCTTTCAGGTATGGTCAACATAAGTTCTCCCACCACTAAAGCATTCCATTAAAGTTTCCATCACAGTCCATTGTGTTCTTTCCTTCCATCCCTATTCTCACGCTGTTTCCACGCCCCAGGATACCTCAGATATTATGGTCAGCTTTGAAAGGTTGGTTTTAAAGTCTGTCTTTGTCTGAAATTTTGTTTGGCTTCTTTATATTCCATATATAAATTATGCCACCCAATATTTATTTCTTCCCAATCTGAGATATTTTGCTTAGCAAGATCCCTTTCAGTTCCATCCACATTACCTAAAATGGTACAAGTTTATCCAATTTGATTGCTGAGTAGTACTTTTGTTCAAATGTACAACATCTTGATCCATTCATCTGTTTTGAGATATTTAGGTTGTTTCCATGTCTTGGTTATTGTAAATAGTACTGCTATAAACATAGGAGTGTAGGTTTCCTTTGGAATTTTTTTTTTTGGTGTGTGTGTGTGTGTGTTATTTGGGTAGATTACTAGGCGTGAAATCACTGAATTATATGGCAAATTCAATTTCAGATTTTTGATGAACCTACACACTGTTAGAGCACATTCCCACTCTTTTAAGAGTGGAATGATTTCTTTTTCTCTACACCATCTCCAGCACTTGTGATATATAAGAATGGGGTAGAAGAAAAGAACACAATGGACTGTGGTGGAAACTTTAGTGGAATGCTTTAGTGGTGGGAGAACTTATGTTGACCATACCTGAAAGGAGAAACCCTGTATTGTAGAAAAAATTAGCAAGATTGTAAAAGTATGATACTTCACTATATATGTGTGTATGTGTGTGCATACATAATAGTAACCAAAAGGAAAGAATTCATATATATATATATTTATATATATATTTGATATGGGTCAGTTTCAGTTGTGAGGTAGTATCTCACTGTGGTTTTGATTTGCATTTCCTTAAGGTTATGTGATGAACATTTCTTCATATGCTTATTTGTCATCTGCATGTCTTCTTTGGAGAAGTGCCCATTTAGCTCTTCTGCTCATTTTTTGATTAGGTTGTTTTCCATTTACTGAGTTGTATGAGCTCTTTGTAGATTTTCCATATTAGTTATCTGTCAGATGTACAGTGTACAAATATTTCCACCCATTCAGTTTGATGTCTATTTTGGTTACCATCTCTTTTGCTGCACAGAAGGATTTTAGTTTGATGTATTCCCCATTGTTTATGTTCTTCTTTGTTTAGTTGCTGGAGATCAATCAGCAAATATTTTTCTGAAGTTCTATCATAAAGTTTCTGTCATGTTTTGCCTATGTTTTCTTCTATATTATATATTTTATGGCTTTGAGTATTATATCTAAGATTTTTTTAAAAACTCATCTTGAATTTATTTTCATGTGTAGTGTAAGATGATGTAGTTCATTCTTTTCACATGGTAGTCCAGTTCCCCAACACCAATTATTTTATTTATTTTAAGTATGTATGTATTTATTTTATTTATATATTTATAAATATATATACTTATATATTATGTATTTATTTATATATGTATATACATTACATCGTTGCCTATCTTGAGGTTCTTCCTTTACCTACCTTTTCACCCGTGAACCATCTTTATCTCTTCTGTTCTCCCCTTCTCCCATTTTACCCTCCTCCCCCTCAATTATGTTGGCAGTTTTAAATTGATCTTGACCATTTGTTTGTTTGTTTTCCATGTATTCCTAATTTAAGTGAGACCACCCCGTATTTCTTTTTTTCTTTCTGGTTTATTTCTTCTAACATGATTCCTTCTAGCTCTAGCCATGTTGCTGTGAATGACGTAAGTTTGTCTTTTTTTGATTGATGAATAATATTCCATGGTATACATATACCATAGCCTTTTTATCCATTCATCAGTTTGGGGGCATTTGGGTTGTTTCCATATCCTGGCAATTGTAAATAATGCTGCAATAAACATCTAGGTGCATGTATCTTTTTGAGTTAGCCCAACATCATTTATTGAAGAGGCTTTCTTTGTTCCTGTGTGTTTTATATTAGTTGTCAAAAAATGTTCGGTTTTATTTCTGGGCTCTTGATACTATTCCATTGGGATCTCTGTATGTTTTTGTTTCATTACTATGATGTGCTGATTATTACGGCTTTGTTGTACAGGTTAAAATCTGGAAGTGTTTTTTTTTCCCTTTTTAGTCAGAAGAGATTTGGCTCTTTGGAGTATTTTGTAGTTCCATGTGAAAAGCAGTTAGATTTGAGTTTCCCTGATTGCTAGTGATGTTGAGCAATTTTTCATGTGCCTGTTGGCCATTTGTATTTCCTCTTTGGAGAAGTGTCTTTTTAGTTCTCCCCATTTAAAACTAGGCATATTATTTTGCTTAGTTGTGTGAGTTCTATGTGGATTTTTGTAATTAAACCCTTATCACTCCATGAAGGGCAAAAAATTTTCCCCATTTGGTTGGGTTTCTTTTTGTTTTTGCCTGTTGTCGCTTTTGCTATACAGAAACTTTTTAGTTTGATGTAGTAACAGCTGTTTGTTTTCCTTCATTTTTCTACCTACTGTAGATATTTCCAGAAAGGGGTTTCTGAACTGTAATTCATGGTTTTGTCCAAGTTTTCCTCTATGTATTTTATAGTGTCAGGTCTTACATCAAAGTCTTTTATTCATTTTGAGTTGGTTTTTGCACAAGGTGTGAGTGAGGTGTCTTGCTTCATTTTTTTTGGGTGTTTTGGTCCAGTTTTTCCAGCAGCATTTATTGAAGAGGTGGTCCTTGTTCCAATGTAAGTTTTTCACTCCTTTGTCAAAGATTAGTTGACTATATATGTGTGGTTTTATTACAGGGCACTCAATTCTGTCCCATTGGTAAGATTATCTATTTTTGTACCAGTACCAATTTGAAGTATAATTTGAAGTCTGAAATAATAATACTTCCATTTTCTTGTCTTTTGGTCAGGAGGCTTTCTGATATTCATGGTCTTTTGTTATTCCATAGTAATTTCAGTAATTTTTGTTCTATCTCTTTAAAGAATGTCATCAGAATTTTTATAGGGATTGCATTGAATCTGTAGGTTGTTTTTGGTAGAATGGACACTTTGATAATATTAATTCTTCCAATTCATGATCAGGGAATGTCTTTCCATTTCCTTATGTCCTCTTTCTTTTAGCAGTGTTTTAAAGTCTTATTTGTTTAGTTCTTTCATACGTTTTGTTAGATTTATTCCCAGGTTTTTAATTATAGCAGCACTATTTATAATGAAGGTCATGGAAACAACCCAAATATCCCAAAACAGATGAATGGATGAAAAAGATGTGGATGTGGTATATATACACAAGGGAGTACTACTCATGAATTAAAAATGACAAATTCGATGAGTTTATGATAACATGGATGTACTTAGAAGAAATCATACTAGCAAAAACAAGTCAGAAAGACAGAATCCAGATGGTTTCACTAATATATGGGACATAGGAAAAAAAAACAAAAACAAAAACAAAAGACCAGGAGGAAAAGTCAAAACAAGCTAACAACCAAACTAAAGTATATAACTGGAGAGGGGGTTAAGGGGGGAGGGCAGGAACAGTCAGAGAGGGGAGGTGAGGGGTGAACCCTGGGGAATACAAAGTTGTGATATATAAGAAAAGCAGTTAGATTTATTCATTTCTTTGAAGAATGTCATTGGAATTTTTATTGGGATTGCAGTATATATGGATACTGCTTTGGGTAAGAGGGTCATTTTGATAATATCAATTCTTCCTAGTCATGGGCAAGGAATAGCTTTCTATTTCCTTGTATCTTCTGTTTATTTTAACACTTTTTTCTTTGTATAGGTCCTTCACCATTGTTAGGTTTAACCCCAGGTATTTAATTTCTTTTGGTGAGATTGTAAATGAGATTACTTTCTTAAAATCTTCAGGCTCAGTCTGGGTGCATACAAAGACAACTAACTTTTGTGCACCAATTTTGTATCCTGTCATGTTGCTGAAACTGTGTATGGTTTCATTGATCTATTGTGGCATCTTTGGGATTCTCTATGGGATTCATTATGGGATTATCCATCATGTGCAAATAATGGTAGTTTTAATCCTTTTCCTCTGTTTTAGATTAATTTTATAGATTTCTCTTGTCTAATTGCTATAGCTAGGACTTCCATTACTATGTTGAGTAGTGGTAGTGAGAGTGGACATCCTTGTCTTGTACTAGATTTTAATGGAAAGGCTTTCAGTTTTTCACCATTGTGAATGATACTAGTTGTGGGTTTGTTATGTCTGACTTTTATTATGTTTAGATATGTTCCACTTATCCTCAATTGTTCAAAGGTTTTTCATCACAAATGAATGCTGAATTTTGTCAAATGCATCTATTTGATATGATGATGTGGTTTTCATGTTGTTTTTTGGTGATGTGGTGAATTATATCATTTGATTTTGGACGTCGAATGACCCTTGTGTTCCTGGTGTACATCCCATTTGATCATATTGCATAGTCTTTGTAATACAATGTTGCATTCAGTTTGCTAAGATTTTACAGAGAATTTCAGCATCTCTATTACTTGAGGGATTGGTCTGTAATTTTATTTGGTTTCGGTATTGGCATGAAGTTGTTCTAATAAAAATGTGTTTGAAAGTGTTCTTTCTGGATTTTATGGTTTCAGTATTATCATGACGTTGTTCTAATAAAAATGTGTTTGAAAGTGTTCCTTCTTTCTGGATTTTATGGAAGAGTATGAGCAGGATATATATTCATTCATCTTTGAAAGTTTAGGAGTCTTTTGTGAAGCCATTTGTTTGTGAGCTTTAAGTTCTGAGTAGAGTTTTGTTTACTATTTCAATTTCTTCACTTGTGCTTGGTTTGCTCAGATTTTCTATTTCTTGCCTATTCAGTCTCAGTTGATTGTATAATTCTAAGAACCTGTCCATCTTATCTAGGTTTTTGGATTTGCTTGTATATAGATATTCAAAGTAGATTATCTTCTGAATTTCTGCACAGTCTGTTGCTTTAGATTTGCTCTGTTGTAGTTGGTCTTTTGTTTTCTGTGGGCCTTTTCTTCTATGACTCTGGCCATTTACTGGTTGGGGGTTATGACAGCTGGGACCTGGAGTGCTGTAGTTCCTCATGGCAATTTTCTGGTGGGCAGCTCTCCAGGGTCTGGTGGGTATGTGGTCAGCTGCATGGACCTCTGGTGTTATTTTGGCCAATGTGCCTTCCAGAATTGTGGGATGTGACTGTGTGGGCCTCACTCTAAATTGTGGGCCTCACTCTAAAGTGAGGATATTATTCTCATTATTGGGATATTATTCTGTTTAGAACCCAGTGGAGTCTGATTCAAGTGAAACAGGAAAGTTTTTGCTTCTATACCTACACAATAATTTGTAAGGAGGTCCTGAGAATTGGGACCCCTTCCTAGGTTGTAGCATAGCTCAGTGATCTAGGACGTGCTCTCAAATCACTGCCAGAGTTCCACCAATGTCAACCCACCAGGTTTCTCAAGCAGTAAAGGAGGTTACCCCTGAGTTGAGAAGGACCAGGAATAATAACTTGCAATTTGTAAATTACAAATTTTCAAAATCTTTGAAATTTTCAAAATTTACAAAAAAGTTCCCCATTTTGTGAAGGTCTCTATGAAAAAAATGATCATTTTGGATGGATTACCAGGTCACAATAATGGATATATTTGTTCACCAAGATTCAATAGTTGTAGTTTGCCTAAAATAAATGGTAAACTTAGCACTAGAAAACATAGGAGTTATGGCTTAGAAATCCTAAGATAAGTGTATTTACTTTGTGCCACTAATTGTTTCCTTCTCCACTCTCCTTTTGGGGTTTTGTACTGAGTGTACTGAAGCACAACAAGATATTTAAGGAGCCTTCTTAAAAGGAACTGAGAGATGTCTAAGTCTTCCAAGAAAATACAAATTGAATGTGTCTGAAAAGTTCTCAGATTTTCCTGTTCCGAAACCAGGTCTGTGAGCACTGCCACATGCCTTCATATTACCCATCAGATTTTGGGAGCAACAATTTGCAGCAACAACTGCAGCAGTCGCCTGAGAAGGCAGCCAGAGGAAGCCATGAAAATGGAGTTGACCACTTCTGTGCTTGAAGCCTATTTCGCTATCCCCCAAACATTAAGCCTATTTTGCTATCCCCTAAATAGTTAAAATGTGGGCCTGGCCTTAAGAATATTCCTCTCCCATATTGGTACATTGACTGGTGAATTAAATATAGTTTTTGAATAACTGCTCAACCTGAATTCTGAGCAACACTGGCAAGTGAAAAGTGTTGGCAACCTTAATATCCAATCATCCACAATTTTAAGGGTAAACATTAATCATCCACAATTTTAAGGGTAAACATTTTCTCAGGCTCCAGTGAAGAATGGGTTTTCGTCTTATGGCTACCAGAGGCACTGTGGGCAAAGAGAGTCATCATTTCTTGGTAATTCCCTCCCCCTCCCGCAGCAGAGATGGCAGAACCAGCTGTGTTCTGTTTCACTGATTATACAGGTGGCCCTGAGAAGCATAGGTGCTCTAGGAAAAGAAATTGTTTAAACATAGTACTTCTCAGTTTTCAATGCTTTCTGAAGGAAAGAGAAATTCACTAACTCTACACTTCAAAAAGGCAGTGTTTAACTGTACCTATGCCACAAGCGTGGTCTTTACTCCCAAGTGGTATTGGCCAGATCCTTGGTGAGGTATCTGCTGAATCTCATCATAGAAGCCCTGTCAGGTACTTCAGACACAGCCCATCAAGGACATCCTACTTACCTCTCCAGGTAAAATAAAAAACAAAACAGGAGCATGTTCTTTAAATGTACCTTGACCTGTGAATGTCAGCAATATCTCTTTACTCATTAAATACCCAATTAAGGGGCTGCCTGGTCAAGACAAATGTGTTCAGTAATCCCCTGCTGCCACTCCAGCTTTTGCTCACATCTACTAGTCAAGAAGGTGTTTGCCTGGCAGTGATAAATTCACCTGGTTTTCACCAGAGACTTAGTCATCCTCTAGTGCTGAGGATGGCTGCAGCCATAATTTTGGGAAGACTTACACTGTGCTGCAGCACCGATGAACACTGAGCCAGATTTCCATTTCCTATTATCCAGATCCTCCCTGATAGCCACATGTTTGTAATTCTTGTACAATACAAAGTATAATGAGGGTCAACTTGCTCAGTATTGAAATGTCATTGAGAATATCCTTCAATAGTCTAATGATATTTTAAAAAGAAGAGTTACCTGCAAAACAAAATCAAATACCAACACTCACCCCCCCAGATACTTTAAGTTCAGCAGGTTAACTTTGATGGAGATCAGCAGTCTTGCCTCATTCATACATAGCAAAGAAAACAAGTGAAAATAAATAGAACCTTATTCTACCATTTGGTGTAATTCAACTAAGTTGTTGGTGCAATTATCAGTTAATATCAAAGGGAAAGTAATTTAAAGTAAGGGAAAGCATTTTCAAGTAACTACAAGAAAAAAATTTCTTTTTAAAATATTCTCCCTCAAAAGACACATTATAGATCCTTTTAAAATAAGGTGACTATAGGCAAAGTACAACTTTCAGACTGGTTCCAAAAATTTAATTATAATAGACTTATCCTGTAATTTATTAGCACTTTTTCCATTACAGAGCAAAAGTACATGATTTATTCCTGGGACTGCTGAGTTAGATTATTGTTTTTTCTTTTGTATTTTTAAATTGCATATATATATATATATATATATATATTACATCATTGTATATCATCATCTTAATCTCTGTGCACATCCCTCCCCCAATCTCTCTCTCCTCTCTTGCTCTATGCTTCAGTTCCGTTAGTTTTATTAGTGAGCTAGTATTTCAGGTCTGATGCTGAGTTTGTGACCCCACAGATGATCAAGGAAGGCACACCGTTCATGGGAGAGCAAAGAGGCTTCTGGGACTGAGAAGCACAAGGTGAAGAGCTCAAAGGGAAGAAGGACAAGGAGGGGGCACATCCCTAGTTTCTGCTTATGTGCCAGGGTTTCTTATATAAAAGTATCATATAAGATGATATCTTGATATCTCAAGATAGGAATTGCTGTCACAACTTTCCTTATCTCATTAAA
>PVHY01004558.1:57529-92946 GCA_004024945.1 Uropsilus gracilis
AAAAAAAAAAAAAAAAAAAAGTCGGGAAAATCCAGTCCATCAAGTTTGCAAACATCTTCCAGTACAGATGAGGTTCCAGCCTGGAACCCCCAGTACTCCACTGGACAAGTGAAATCTTCAATTACCTCCAGGTGAGCAACAAACACCATAGAATCAAAGACCATTTCCATAGAAGCAGACAGGCTTCTCTGAACTCCCCCTTTTCTTTAGAACCTGAGAGTCCCAACCTTGGTCACAGCCATTATCCTCAGGTAGGAGTGATGCAGAACAAATGCATGCAGGCCCTAAGTACCAGCAGCAGCCATCAGGTTTGTCAAGCCCAACAGGGAGTGGTGCCAAACAAACATAGGGTCCTGTAGCCAGGGACCCACAGAGGTCTCCAGGAGATGTGCCCAAGTGAGTGCATCATCAAACAGACGCACACAGATTTCCCACAACAAGCAGGGACACCTGGCACCCATTGGGAACACCTGGAACCCTGCCCTTCTGCACAGTCATCAGGAAGTTGCAAGCCCAACCATATCAGCTAGCCCAGGCATAAGGTGAAAATATCTATGCCCTGGTAAAAATTCCCAGTAGTCATGCCAGCTGATACAGTGCCATAGTATCCCAATGCATAGATTCCTCTAAACCTGAAAGCAGGCAATGGGAAGAAAGAAAAAAGCAAATTATGAAGCAAAACTTCTGGAAAAAATATACCACCAAAAGAAAGTCAACCTCTACAACCCAGTATCAGTGTCATAGAATTAGTTGTATGTCAGACAAAGAATTCAGAATTGCCATGTTGATAACACTGAAATATTTAAGAGAAAGTGCAGAAAGGAAAAAAAGAAAAGAAAAAATGATATGAGAAATATAATGGACAGAAGAGACTGAACCTTTAAAAAGGAGCTAAAGCTAATCTTTTAAAGGATGTTAAAAGATTAATGGAGGAGCTAAATAATTCCAGTAAAAGCCGAGAAAATAGAATATATGAAATGGAAGAAAGCATAACACTCTTGAATATATAAAAAATATATAAAATACATACATATATAAAGAACAAAGAAAAGATTTATAAAGGGAAAAGAATGAAGAAACAGATTTATCTGACATCATGAGAAAAGGAACTATTAGAGTCACAGGAATCCTAGAAGGAGACGAGAGTACCAGGAACTGAAAATCTATTCAAGGAAATAATTGAAGAGAACTTCCCAAACCTGAAGAAAGAATTGAAAATTGACATTCAGGAAGTTAGAAGGATACCAAACTACCAAAATGAAAGGAAAAGTTCAGCAAGATAATAACAGGAACTCTACAGAGAGTTCAAAGTATCCTAAAAAGACTGAAGTTGAGTAGGGAAAAGAAACAGATAACCTATAGAAGAAAACGAATTAGGCTGTTATCAGTCTTATCTGAAGAAACACTATGGGTAAGGAGAGAATGGAGCAACATATTAGAAAAAACCCCAAGAAATAAATTGCCAGTAACAAATACTTCATCCTGCAAATATCTCCCATTATGAGGGAAAAATAAGGACACTTTCAGACAAACAAAATCTATAGAAATTTGCTATAGTAAACTTCCTTCCAAGAAATACTAAAGATGTCTTCAGGTCTTACACAATAGAGAAATGAACAGGAAGTGTGAGGCAGAGAATAGAACCACAAAATCATCACCAAATGACAACAGATTTCTTATATCAATAATCACCCTAAATGTTAATGGACAAACTCTCCAATAAAAAGAAAGTAGTACATTGAATTGAAAAACAGAATCCAACCACCTGCTGCCTCTAGGAAACACTTAAGCTTTAGAGATAAGCATAGACTGAAAGTAAAGGGTTGAAAAACAATTCTAGAAGCAAATGCCCATCCCCCCCAGAAGGTAGAGTAACCCATAATTATAGCAGATAAAACAGATTTTAAACTAAAAAAGGCGACAAGAGACATCAAAGGACACTATAATAATCAAGGGAACAATAGATGAAAAGAAGTAACACTGATCAATATATACTCACCAAAGTATATATTGGTGAGTATATATGATATATATATGATGGAGCACTGAAATATATTTGATAATAATTAGTATCAATTCTAAAAACAGACACTGGAGAAAATACTTATGACAAAGATGACAAAGATGATACAACCTTCCAGAATGATGGGACTCAGCAAAAGCAGTATTAAGAGTAAAGTATATAACAACACAGGCCCATCTAAAGAAGCAAGAAATAGCGCAAATAAACAGCTTCCCACCTTGAGGAACTAGATAAAGAACAACAGAAAAGCACAACACTAGCAGAAGAAAGGAAATAATAAAAATCAAGCAGAAATAAAAGAAATAGATATAAAAAAGAATCCAAAAGATTCTTTGAAAATAAATAAATTAGACAAAATTCCTAGAAGCTTCACAAAGAAAAAAAGGGAGGAAACCCAAATAAATAGGATTAAAAACAAAAAAGCAGAAATAACAATAGACCCAGCAGATATCCAGAGGATAACTGGAAACTATTCTGAACATTTATACATAAGCAAGTTGAAAAATCTAAATGAGATGGAAAAATTCTTAGAAATATACAATCACGCTAAATTGAACAAAGAAGAAATAGAAAACTTAAATAAAACCCATTACTAGCAATGACTGAAATAATAATCAAGTCAGTCAAAAAACAAAAGCCCAGGACCAGACGGTTTCACAAACAAGTTCTACCAAATGTTCAAAGATGAAATAATGCCTATTTAATAAAAACTACTTTAAAAATTGAGAAAGAAGACCTACCAAACATATTTTACTAGTATCAAAATCAATAGACAACACAAAAAAAAGAAAATTACCAATTTCCCTAATGCACACAGATGCAAAAAAAAAAAAGCTACTGATTTTTGTGTATTTTGCAGCCTACTACTAAGATCTTAGCAAACTGAATACAGCAATGTATCAAAAAAGTCCTACACCAAGGCTTTTTCTGTCAATTATGGTTAATAACTGGCAATCATATAGTGTAATACACTGCATCATACTCACACACACACACATACACACACACACAATGAAAAACAAAACCACACGATTTTGTTTTTGTTTTAGCATCATACCAGATGCTAAAAAAGCATTTGATAAAGTACAACATCAATTTATGATAAATATCATAAATCTTGGACTAAAAGGGATATGTCATAATGTTAGGAGGGCTGCGATGAAATTGGGGGGCTGTGGTCCCCAGTACTGGTGGTGCTGCGTTAGAATAGCAGCTATTGTTCATTGTTGGGCAGAGACTTGGAAAGGGAAGCCAAGCCTTCTCATGATAGAATTAATACTAGGGGACTTAAGGTGAGACAGAGAAGGCAGGGGAGAAGGAAGGTGCAGAGAGCAGTCTAGCAGGGAAGCTGGAAGGCCTCTGGGATGCCTTGGCCATGTGCCAGAGTAGGGAAGATAAGGGAGCCAGGCTAGTGGGTCTCCTCTTGGCCCAGGCTGGTGGGGAGCATGGGAAAGCACGTTGGAGAAACTTGTGATTTGTGTAAGAAGACTCGGATATTTGGTAATTGACAACTTGGTTTAACTTTGAAACCATGAAACTTGGAAATTGTCTGGAGAACTGAAGAGAGTTTGCTGTGATGCTGCTTTCACTGTGAGAAGTGGTTGTTGCTTTTGTATCAAGTGAGTCTTGCTGGTTTCCAGGCCACTTCAGAGTTGGAGCTGAAAGAATGCCAGAGATGTGCCTTTTGGAGGAGAACGGACAAAACCATCCTGGTTTTCCTCATTGGATTTGAATCTCCCGCTTTGGAAGAAGGAGTGACAGCACTATCTTGGTTTCTTCTGATGTGAAGTGAGTGGAGTTGTGTCTTTGAAGAAGGAACAATGCCATAGTGGCTTCTTCATCTGGTGTGTTGGCCATCATTTTGTGGATGCACATGGCTGCTGCAGCCATGTACTCTTTAGACTAGAGATTGGACTGTGTGGTAAGATTATCAAAGGGGTTCCTTGTACTCCTTCAGTGACTTTTGTTTTGTCTTTTTAATTAAGTAAAATTGTTTTTGCTTTACTTTAAGGTTTATGTGATCTTGCTACTGCTTGTGTGGGCTGGGAAGAACCCCGTGTGTGGCTGGGTTTATAGGGCCAGTTGCTCCCCTTTGTAAGTTTTGTTAAGCACCTCATCTTGCTTGTTTTACTACCCAATTTCATTAACATAATAAAAGCCATAAATGACAAACCCACAGCTAACATAATTCTTAATGATGAAAAACTGAAAGCCTTCTCTTTAAGATCTAGAACAAGACAAGGCACTTTCACCACTGCTTTTCAATATAATAGTAAGTCCTATTCCAATATAATAGGAAGTCCTAGCTAGAGCAATTGGGCAAGAGTAGGACATAAAAGGAATCCAAATAGGGAAAGAAGAAGTGAAACAATAAATATATGTACACGATATGATAATCTATACAGAGAATAAAAAAAAATACAGAAAAATTAATTAAAACAATAAACCAGCATAGTAAAATAGCAGGCTACAAAGTTAATATACAAAATAAGTAGCCTTCCTGTATGCAAGAAATCAGTCTGATGAGGAAGAAATTAAGGAAACTATGGTATTTACAATAGTACCAAAATGTTTAAATACTTGGGAATAAGCCTAACAAATAAGGTGAAAAGCCTATACAAGGAAAACTACAAAACACTGTTAAATAGAAAAATATTCCCTGATCATGAATTGGAAGAATTAAAATTATAAAATGCAAAATAAATAGATAAATAAATAAACAAAACCAGACTATCTTATACCATATACAAAAAATAAAAGTATAAAAGATTTAAATATAATATCTGACAGCATAAAATATATAGAAGAAAACAGGCAAAACACTCCATGAGTGTTTGAGGACCCATGATAAGAAACAAAGAAAATTAAAAAAAATATAAATAGCTGGGATTATATTAAACTAAAAAACTTCTACACAACAAAAGAGACAATAATCAAAATGAAGAGATACTTGAATGTGAAAAAATATTTACACACTATAGGATAGATAAATAACTGATTAAAAACCTACAAAGAGTTTATGTAATTCAATGAAATAATCAACCTAATCAAAAAAATGGGTAGAAGAACTAAAATGACATTTCTCCAAAGAAGATATGCAAATGGTCAATAGGCATATGAAAAAAATGTTCATCATCACTAAGCATCAGGGAAATGCAAATTAAAACCACAAAGAGAAACCACCTCACAGCAGAGAGACTGGCCCACTGGAAAAAAACTGGGATCAAGTGTTGGAGAGGATGTGGAAACAAAGGAGCCCTCTTTACACTGCTGGTGGGGATGCAAACTGGTCCAGCCATATGGAAAGCTGTGTGAAGGTTTCTCAGAACACTAAATGGTGGGTC
The DNA here is from genome assembly GCA_004024945.1 of Uropsilus gracilis. Lineage (NCBI taxonomy): Eukaryota > Metazoa > Chordata > Mammalia > Eulipotyphla > Talpidae > Uropsilus > Uropsilus gracilis. The sequence continues at coordinate 62,897 of PVHY01004558.1, forward strand.
TACAGTATGATCCAGTGATTTCACTCCTAGGAATCTACCCAAGGAACACAAAAATTTGAATTCAAAAGGAAAGCTGCAATCCTATGTTTACTACAGCACTATTTACAACAGTCAGGTTATGGAAAACCCAAATGCCTCAAAATAGATGAATGGATCAAAAAGCTGTAGTATATTTACACAGTGTAATATTACTCAGTGATCAAAAAAGACAGGTTCATGCCATTCACTGTCACATGGATGCAGCTGGAAGGGATGATGCTAGCTGAAATTAGTCAGAAGGTAAAAGATAAATACTGATAGTCTCACTTATAAATGGGATATAAAGAAACCTAATGAAAGGTGAAGAAAAAGTTACAGCTAGCAAGCGGATAACAGAATTGAAGCATAAATCAAGGGAGGGATGGGAAGCAAGACAAGAGAGGAAGGAATGAAACAAGGGAATATGTGATGAGTCACAGGTGATTTGGTGGTAAGAAAATCACAGGAACTACACTACAGCAATGTAAGAAAAAATTTTCTTACATTATATTCAAATATGTATATTTGAATATATATTATATTAAAAACTAAACACAAAAATGTTTATGTACTGAGTGTTTGTGAAGGGAATTAAACTGAGGATGAAGGGTAAGGAAAGTGAACATCCCCCATGAATGATGAGTCCAAGATGGGGTCATGTCCTCTGATGACAAATGTACAGCCAACATATGTTGATTGGATCACTGTGGGTAGGCATGCTGGAAATTTAGACTTGACTATGGTGGGAATATTTAACTCTGAAAACTAAAACCCAATTTGTTTCTGAATACATGGTCTGAACACTACAATCCATGAATCTGAAACCACAATCAAGGTCATATATCCTGAAGTGGAGGGAATGTCATTGAGTTTAATTCCACCCTCCTCTTTTTTAACTTAGCAAGAGACACTCTCCCATACTCTCTAGCAGCTGAGTATAGCCATATGGTAACATTCCAGTCATGAGACTATTTACAAATGTGCTATGTGGGGCTTCTAGCAAGAACCTTGAGAGTTCAGAAATGCATAATTTTGGTCCACTCTGCCCCATGGTCTAGTCTGAAGCCTAGGTATCAAAGGCAGAGTTGCAGCAGTCATCCTGGACCACAAGACAACTCTGGAGTTGGAAGCTAAGTGATGTGACGGCAGAGCTAACAGGAGACACTCCTGGTTTCCAAGGGTGTTGTACAGTCACTTTGCAGTCTTATCACCTTATATCCAAACTCATTTACATTAAGGGAAAGAGCGCTTCTGACTTGAAAGCATTCTAATCAATTGGCTGTTGCTATTTCTAACAGTTCTGCTCAAGGAAACAGCAAATCCACAGTGCTAAAACTGTATATAAAACATTTTTCCCAACAATCCAAGACATTGTTATGCTAGTTTTTGAAAGCAGCCATTGTCACTGTGCTATTCTAATTTCTAGTGTTCTAACATCTTTGGCAAAAAAGCTCTCATAGCTGCATAAAAGGGAGAATTTTCTCTGGTTTACCAACACCAGAATTATGCCCTGTGAAGTAAAGAGAGACTGGGGAAAAAAGTCATTTGCATTTGGGGAAAAGAGGAAAAAAAAAAACCCAAGTCATTTCTTGGTTTGTTTCTAATATTCTCAAATTTTCATAGATGTTCATTGTTCAGGTAAAATGTTTTTGTAAGCTGCAGACAATTTGAGTTTTTATTTTTATTTAAGCAAATGAGTCTTTCATAAAAGTGTTGCTTCCTGCAGGCTGAGAGAAAGAGGTGAAGATGGTGGCTGGCAAGCAGGGTCGGAGTCCACAGTCCTCTTCTTGGTGATAAACGTAGTAAAGTGAGCTCCAGGAGCTCCAGGGCTAATAAGCCACCACAGGGCTAATAAGCCTCATCCCACTTTCAATCCATCTACTCCAGGAACTTTAAGAAATTATGAGACCTCTGAATTAGGGATATATGAGACACACACTTTCCTCCTCATGTGTATTTGTGCCAGCAGTTTCCTCCATTTTCTATGTCCACAGAATTGCATGCACAGCTAAAAAAGAGTGAAGATGGATGATGGGGGAAATGATTAACACTGTCCAAAACAGTATAAGATAAGAAGCCCAATGACTATGGAATAGGAACAACTCTGAGAGGTGCTAGCAGTGTTCCTTTCTTTGTGGATAGAACAGACTTGAGTTTGGACTCTGAATCCTCAACATCATCTGTGTGAAGACATACCCATGCTAGGTTTCAGTGTTCTCTTCAGTTCAATGTTTCAGTAACATTTTCTTCATAGGGAGAATGAACTGACTAAATTGTAGCATGGAGCTAGATTCCCTGGTATCCAATATCAACTGTGGTTCTTGGATTTACCCACTCCAACCATCAGCCAGGAGCCCAGTCCCTGGCAACCAGCAGCTAGGGATCTTTCCTGGCAAAAATTTCTAGTTTCAGAAACTCAGCCTCTGGCTAACAGCTGTGTAAGCATGAGCTGGGATGCTGCCAGCTGCCAATTGAGAGTACCTGCTGTCCCAGCTTCCTGCCACCAGCCAGGAAAGGCCTGTCTTCTTCAGTGGGCTGCATGAGAGGGAGGTGGGGATGTTCTGACCTCCAGTCATCAGCTGCAGGAGCCCAGTATCCAGTTGCTAGATTTGTGGGAGTGAGAACAACCGACTCCTGGCCCCCAGTTGCCAGTCATGAGAATCCAGCTCCTAGCCACCAGCCTCATGAACTAAAGCTGGGCTCCTCCTAGTCAAAAGTCCACTTCCAACTGGGAGCCACCAGATACCAGCTGTGAGAGTGGGTTTCCATGTAACAAGTCAAACACAGGGTCTGTGTCCTCCTGGTGTGTGGCCCTTGGAGCAACAAACCAGAGGGATACAGGTTTGCAGGACAGCCCTGTAACTAGCAGCAGTATTGACTATCCTGTGAATAGCACAGACAACAGACTGGATACTGGTTTTAATACAGTATTGAAAAGAAATAGGCAAAGAATCTAGTAGTTGTGGGCAATGGCAGCAGGGCTGTTGGCCCAGTCAAAAAACATGGGGAAGAGGAAATGGAAGTTGTATAGAGGCATATATCCTTGACAGAGGGGAAAGTCTTATGGAGGAGCTGGGGTGCTACACATAGTTTGGGTCCCGGTATAGATAATAGCAGAACTAACATTCTGACCTGCATTCCCCCTTGAAGAGTACTTACCTTGTTCAGCACACTGAGAATAGAGGCTGCTGAGTCATCCTGAATCCCAGAGAGGAAGGATATAAGGAGTGGCTCAACCAGGAATCAGGCTCACCCTAAGTCATTCACACTCTTATCTGGATCCTTCCAAGTCCCGTCCCCTCCACAATGCTGACTCAGTAACTACAAAACAGCCCAGATCTAGCAAAAATCAAACAAATCCACAGTACCATTGACAGGAAAAAAAGGGTTTAACCACAAAAGATGAATAGGGAGACTTCAAATAGCAAAATGTGCAGAAAAAATGTAACACATGGAAATGCAGGATTTCAGGAATGCTTAACAATGCAAGGTAAGAACAACTATCCAGATTCCAAACACAGAAAGATAGAAGGCTATATTTCCATCAGAAGAGAGATTAGAGCTACTGTAATAAACCCAAGGAAACAGAAGAAAACTCAGAAAGGTAAGTCAAAGAAATAAAAGAATTCAGAATAACTAATCAAAAAAATATAACAAAATTCAGGAAAAATTTATGTGATCAAAAGAAATACCAATGAACAGACAGAAATTGAAGCAGTGAATAAAATAACAGAAATTCAGGAGGTAAATGAGATCAAAGCTCTAGAGAAAGCAGTGAGAGTTGAACAGGCCACACCTGTTAAGTGCCCCTGAAGATTACATTACACTAAGGAGCCATGTGGGAGAAGAGAAACAGAACATAATAAAAGTGAAGAGGCACGCCTAGAACCATTTGATACCATTAAGAAAGCTAACATAAGAATATTAGATATCCCAATTGGGAAAGGGAAAGGGGAAAGAAGGATCCTTTCAAGGAAATAATAGAAGAAAATTTCTTTTAGCTATGGGAGGAATGAAATATACAACCCATGAAACTAATAGAACAACTGGTTACCTAAATATAAGAGACATACAACGAGATATGCAATGAACCCAGCAAGAGTCTAAGAAACAAGACTGATGGTGGTGAGGAGGAAAAAACAGATCATTTATAAAGGTATCCCTATCAGGCTTACATCTGACTTCTCTGGGGATACCTACAGGCAAAGAGAGAATGGAATGACATATTTACAATACTTAAAGATAAATACAGCCAGTCAATAATACTGTATTCTATAAAGCTCCACTTCAGATATGAGGGAGAAATAAAAGCCTTTCCAAGTAAAGTTAGGAGCTAAAGGAGCTTGCAAACACTAGCTCTTCTCTACAAGAAATGTTAAAAGGAGAATTCTTACCTAAATCAAAGAAAAATCACATGAAATTAAACAAGAAAATAAATAGAGAATAGACTCTAAAGATAAAATAGCAGTAGCAAATTCTTGCATGCCAGTAATTTTAAATATAAGTGGGCAGAACTCACCAATCAGAGTTGTTGCTTGGATCAGAAAACAAAACCCAACTTACTGTTGCCTACTGGAGAACCATCTGAGCTCTAAAAATAAATGCATGCTCACAGTGAATGGTGGGAATACAATCCTACAAGCACATGGAATCCAAAGAAAAGCAGCTATACTTATTTCACATAAACAAATTTCTAATTAAAAAAAGTAGCAAGAGACAGGGATGAGTGTTATGTAATGATTAAGGAGTCAATACATCAGGAAGACATAATACTCATCTCTCTCTCTCTCTATACACACACACACATATATATATATATATATGCATCAAATGAAGGATTATCAAAATAAATAAGATAACTAAGAAACCTAGAAACAGGCAATGGCCAAAACACAGTAGTGGTAAAGGACTTCAACACCTCTTATATCAGTGCACAGATAAATCAGACAGAAAATCAACAGGAAGACAATATCCTAAATCAGGAATTAGACCAGAAAGCCTACTAAACCCCCCTAAAACCAAGTATACATGATATCAGGTGAGAAAACAGGCAAAACAGTGATTAACCAAACTTATAAAAGGGGGCAACTGGCTTTTTAAAGTCAGCTGCACATCATGTTCTTCCCAGCCTGCACATGCAGTAGCAAGAACACAGAAATGTTAAAAAGATGTAAAAAGCACATTTGCTTATTAAGAGGATGAAACAAACAAAAGTCATTGAGGGGGAACAAGGAACCCATTTGGTAATCTTACCACATAGTCTAGTCTCTATTCTAAAGAGCACATGACTGCAGCAGTCATGTGTATCTACAAAATGTTAGCTGTCCCACATTAAGCCAGATGAAGGGGCCAAGATGGCACCACCACTCAATTTTCAAAGATACAGCTCCACTCACTCCAAGACAGAAGAAGCCAAGATGGCATTGATCCTTCTTTAAAAGTGGGAGATTCAAATCCAACGAGGAAAACTAGGATAGTGCTGTCAATTCTTCTACAAAAGACACAGCTCCTACATTCTTTCAGCGCCAACTCTCAAGTGGCCTGGAATCAGCAAAACTCACTCTATACAACAGCAGCAACCACGTCAGTCATTCCATGATAAAAACAGCAACACAGCAAGCCTCTTCAGACAATTTTCAAGCTTCACAGTTTCAAAGTTAAAACCAAGTTCTCAAGTACCAAATTTTCAAGTAGGTTTACACAAATCACCAATTTCTCCACCGTGCTTCCCCAGACTCCTCAGTAGCCCAGGTGAGGGAGGAAGTCCACAGCATGCAACTGACACACATAGCCGGGCTGCAGCTGTGAGGCCTACAGCCTCCCCCACTGCTTCTCTGCTTGCTCTCCAAGCCCTCTCTCCTTTTTCTGTCTCCTCCCTAATCTCATCAGCCTCCTCTCCTCTGAGAAGGATTAACTTCCCTTCTCAAATCTCTGCCCACCAGGGCACAATAGTTGTTATTCCAATGTAGCACTACCATGCTGGGGGCCATGGCCTCTCAATTTCACCACAGCCCCCCATCACATATCCTTCTAAAGTACTCACAGAACATCCTCCAAATAAGATCGCATGTAAGGTCACAAAAAAAAAATCAATAAATTCATGAAGAGTGAAATTGTAGCAAACATTTTCTCTGATGTCATTGCTATCAAACTAGAACTCAAACACAAAAAAGAAGGCAGGAGAAATTTCTGGCAGTTTGAAAGGCCAACCTCAGAGAATCATTCTGGTTGAAAGGCAAGATTTTAAAAGATTTTTAAAGCTATTTAAAGATCCTTAAGATAGGATCTGTTTGGTGACATGCTAAATTATTTATTAATGTATGAAAACTATGGATCTTTGTGCTGGTTAGCAAGAGTAGCTAAAAGCATCTGTATCCCTATTGAACTGCTAATGTTATAACTGCTAAGGCATTCTGTAAAGAAGTTCTGAAATCTGTACTTCTTTTGATGAGTTGAAAGAATATGGAAAAAACATAGAAAATTTTCATATTCTATACCTTCCTGGCCTCAAATGAGGATAAGCTCCCTTTTACTTTCTTCATTTTGTGACAACATCTAGGAAGTCATGTTTTTGTCTGAACAGATCTTGGTGTTACAGGATACCACCTGGGTGCTTGCCATTAATATAACTGATACATATATTGATATTGGCTAGGAGAATTGACTCACTTCCCGGTAAGCTTCAGAATTACAAATTTCAAGGAGGACTGGTTTGGTACTTGTTATTAACATAGCTGACTGACAGGATCCTCTGCTGAGTCCCGTCTGCATGGGAAAGGAAGAAAAGATTTTTTTGTAATAATGTGACAGTTTCTAGAAATGTGGGAAAGAAAACTGAGGATATAAAATAGAATTGAGGACAAAGAAGGGGAGTCAGCCATTTGGGGAGAGAAAGATGTAAGCTACCACAAGGCTAGTTGGCAAGTCCAAGGCCATGGAATGGGCTAGTGAACTCATGACTTTTAGCATGCATAAGCCAAGTATGCATGTGAAACTGAGCCTAAGGATTTTGGAGAGACCATGAGGAAGCCTGTGATAAATCTGCTATTGGTTCCTATATGCTGGAATTGGTGTACTGTTTAAAGTCAAGAGAATGAAAAAGGAAAAGAAGAAAGCATCACGCCTTCAACTATATGCTTGGAAAAGCTGGATCACATTCAAGGAGGAGGAGAGCAATGTACTGTGTTTGGAGCATGTGTTGTTGAGCTCTGTATGATTAGACATTTGGTGAGATTAACACGGACTGGTGAACTAAAGGTTTGGACAATGTTGGGGTATTCAGGATTTTTAATATGTTTATCTTGTAGTACATGATTACATTACACTTTGTTAGTAATAAATAGTCTACATACTTTAAGAGTCTGTTCTGGCTTTGGAAATTATAGTAAGGGCTGCTATATACTTAGGAAATTATAGTAAGGAAGGTGCAAAGACCCCACAGAAGGGCAAACTGCAAGTTAAGTTTTTTCCTGCAGTCTCTGGGACTTGGTTGCTGAGAAGGGGTGGCTGGAATTTGGTCTGTGAAGGCATTACCTGCAAGGGGTTAAAGTTTGAGCCTGTGTTTGGGAAAGTGGGCAAATGATTTTTAGTAAAAGTTAAAGAGCCTCTCTCTCTCACCCTTTATCATTGGGAGTCAAGACACTCAATATTCACTCACCAATGACTCTTTAAGTTGACTTGCAGTCCAACTATCTAGAATGCGCTCTTTCTTCCTTTCCTGACAAAGAACTTGACAAGTTACATTAGAACAAGCAAAAACAATCTCAATATAGAGAGTAACAGTTGGTTCAAGTTCTACCTTCCTTTCTCAGTCTGATCTATTTTAAGTCTGCAGCAGAGGAAACTTGGCAGCTGAATGTTTCCAACAGTTAACATGTCACTTCCCTACTTCAGATCACACACAAAGAAGCAGTTTCCTAAGGTGGGAGGAGGGCAAGTGGTGCCAATTCAGAACTATGTCCTTATGAATACCTTCTACTGAGTTTTTAAAATTCAAAGAAAACAAGTAACCCAATCAAAAAAAAAATGGGCAGAAGAGCAAAGACACACCTATTCAAAGAAGACATAGAGATGACCAACGGACATGTGCAATAAATACTTATTATCACTTATCAGGGACATGCAAATCAAAACCACAATGAGCTATCACATCACACCCATGAGAATGGCTCATATCAAAAAGACCAAAAACAATAGGTGTTAGCAGTGGTATGAAGAAAAGGAGCCCTTTCATGCTGTTGGTAGGGACATAGAATAGTCAGTCTCTATGGAAGACAGTATGGAGGTTCCTCAAATCATTAGAAATATATCTTTCATATGATCATGGTATCTCCTCTGCCAGGTAAGTATAAGAAATATATCTTTCATATGATGCAGCAATTCTACTTCTGGATATTTACCCAAAGAATGTGAAAATACAGATTTAAAAGGGTAAAATTCATGCCTATCTTCATTGCAGTGCTATTTACAACAGATAAGCTAGGAAAAAACTGGAAAAACCCTAAATGCTCAACAACAGATGAATGAATTAAGGTGTGATACATACACACAATGGAATATAACAGCTATTTGCTACTTGGATAACATAGATGAAACTGGAGGGAATTTCACTAAGCAAAGAAGTGAGAAGGAAAAAGAAAAGTTCTGAATGATTTCACTCAAATGTGGAGTATAAGGAGATAAAACAAAGGAACAGAGAAAACTAAACCAAGACAAGAAATCTGATGGTAGAATTGAGGCTACAATAGGTAGGAAGAGAGAAAAAAACTGGGGAGAGAGTCCAGTGGACTATATTGGAAGATTATGGTTGTCTTGGTGGTGACTATAATGTGATTAATATGTATCTAAAAAGGTGTGACCTATACCCCTAAATCATATATAGTGTTGTGAAACAGTATTACCTCATTAAAAAATACAATTAAAAAAAGAGAAAAGGAATTTGAAAAGGAATGCATCTCTTTAAAAGAATAGAGAAATGAGATAGGCTTAGTTTTATTTTATTGAGTGGTTGAGAGTTATAAAGTCTTAAGGTGATCACTGTGGACCTAAGAACCTAGGTCCCTATGTTTATGAGGATCCCTAGAAATATATATATATAGTGTCACTCTCAATACAATCTACAACTACCCACCTAAGCAGATATGATTATCATCAGTTTTCAGATTAAGAAATGTACATATTTAACAACTTACCCAAGTACTCATCCTAAAAAGCAACATAGCTATGATTGTAGGGCTTGAAGCTATGTAATTCTAAAGTTCTCACTCATTCTGCAATTCCAGAGCTGAGGGAGGTATCTGATGGCAGACAACTTAGTAAAATTAAGGAGCTATATAAGGATATTTTAGATTTTCTTTCTTACTTTTAACTGCTATTATTCTTTATTACATATATTTGGGTTTTAAGTTTTCTCTAGTATAAACAATGTTCATTTTTAATTAAAGGAAGGTTTGATAATCAGGAAAATTTTGTTTCATACTATAAACACCTCATACTGTATCACTTACAGTAAATAAATGCATATTTTATTGCTTAATATTTCATAAAGTCAAAGAATATGAGTATAAATTCTACATCAAATAAAGTTAAATTTTAGTGTATGAGGTTGTAAATGGATGTCATCACACTCCTGAGTTCTTCAACATGTTTCTTGAACTATAATCAGTATGCCACTCATGATGGTAAAGTGCACTTTCAATAAATGATTCTGTAGCTCATCAAATACAACTGCAGTGTTTAATCATATGGCAGAAAACAGTTGTTTTCTCAAATACTTCTTGAAAAGTCTCTTATTTCATTTACTCCAATATTAAAATGGTGCTCAAAAACTTAATTACAAGTGGAAAAGCTTACATTTTTATATAATATATCTTTTATTTTTTTAATATTCTGTATCTATGTCTCATTAAGAATTTTACACAATTCCACCAGAGACAGTTATGGCACCTCTGCCTTAGAGCCCACACAGAGGGGATGGGACAGCGTGACAATTCACAGGCCCATCCCAGCAGATGGGTGGGGGTCCCCCCTCTGGTTCACTCCCACTTATAACAGACCTTGATAGGAACAAGAAAAAATACCAATCCAGCTGCCAACAGGAGAGGAGAATAAAAGCCTTGGACACATTATCACGGGTGTGAGACCCAAATAGAGCATAGTTGGAACCACAAGAGACAAATCTATAAAACCAACTAAAGAGATGACCAAGAACAGAACTGCACCTACAATGTTTCAGGGGGTCAGAGAACCTAACCTTTGATTCAATGATGCATTTAACAACAGCTACACACTCCTCTCCCCCAAAGGGCAAGGAAAACCACAAAGAAGGTACTGTGGTCCCATGATAACTGCAAACCATGAGAGAGGAAAGGCGCTGGAACAACCAACTACTAGAGTTTATCCCCACTGGGGGACCTCACCACCGCAAATGGCTGGGAGTTGGGAGCCTATCCCCAGATGCCACAACTACAAGGAATAACAGCAGGAGCATAGAATAACATTGGAACAGAGGAGACAGCCAACATAAATGAGAAGGCATGAATCCCTCCATCATAGAAAGTGCTATATAGGCACTTCCATCATAGGACATGCCACAACAAAGGAGCCAGGATAGCAGAGCCACACAGTTAACCCATAAGAGGTTCCAGATATGCTTGGACTAGCTACTGGTGATAAAGTTACCCTTGAAAAATCTATGCAGCATGGACTGTAGAGTCCTAGGAGCACAGGTCCCCACCCAGGAAAAAGACATTGCACCAGGAAAGGAAGAGACTAATGGGCCAAGCACCAACCAATGATTCGCAGGGAAAGGGAGATGGGAGTGACCAGAGTGGGGAAGGGGAAAAAGGGAAGAAGGATGGGCCATAACTATACAAATATGGCCAAGGTTTTATGAAGAAAAGAAAATAAGGAAAATTAAAAAAATATTTTTTTTTCACAATTCCAAGCTCTATGGCCTGAGGAAAAACAATTTAGTTTTGATCTTAAAAAAAGAGTAAGGGACAAAAAGATATATTAGCATTTTCAACAGGGAAAAACAAAACTGCATAACACATAACATTACCCAAAGTAATTCTACCTGTTCACTTAAGGTTAAAACGAACAAACAAACAAACAAAAAAAAACAAAACAAAAACAAACAAACAAAAAAACTTAAAACCTTCCATCTTATTAGACACAGAACATGAAGAACAGTTACAGTGTATCTAATATCTATTTGGAACATTCTCTGACACAATATGGAAACTAGGAAGTGTTAAGTGCTTCTAAGGTCACATGGTACAACCATGAACCATTTTACCAGTAAGAAACTGGATCAGAACTTGAAGGAGACTTTCCTAAGTTCAAACAATTTGCATGCAGAAAATTCAGGACTAGACTCGGTGTTCTCTTTATTTTTATTTATTTATTTATTTATTTATTTTGAGACTAGGTCTCGCTATTTTTGCCCATGGAACCCCAGGCTCTCATTGCCCGGGGTACCACAGACTCAAGCAATTCCCAGCCTCAGCTTTCCAGGTAGCTGGGATTACAGGCGTGTGCCACCATGCCCAGCTATTTTTTTGGAACTAGGTCTCGCTACGGGCGCCAGGCGGGACTCGAACCGTGATCCCTAGCCCCGGCCACTTCATAGGCTGAAGCTTACAGGCACAAGCCACCGTGCCCGGCTCAGTGTTGTCTTTAAACCATACACTTGAAATGTTTTTGTTGAGAGAGCCACAGTTCTGGGCACTAAGGCTACCAGACAGTTTCTTGCTGACTTATCCATGAGCAATCTCAACCACCACGTGCATTTTATTTCTTACATTTTTACCAACCATGCCAGTTGGAGGTACTGCTTCTTGAATGCTTGATGCTGAAAATGGAATCTCCCTCCTCAAATCATTTTCAACATAAAAGATTGAGGTTGAAAGAGGAAATCTGATTTCAGCAAGTCTGTTTCACAGATAAGCTAAGAAGATGAGCCTTTTGATTTCCAGTCTGTGGAAATGGATTAAATCTAAAAACCATGGATGAGGAGAAAAAAAAATTTTTTTTAAATCTGTGACTTAAGTGACAAAGGTCTTTTAAATCAGTCACCCAGAATCCAATTGGGTCATCTGAGAAGCAAGTACTGTGGAGTTCTTATCCAGTTGAGGTGTCAACTCCATGTCTTCCCACTGGCATGGAGAACCTGATAGAAGCAGATCTCCACTACAGTTGGCCAAGACAGCAGTGACAGCGTAGGAAGTTTAGAACCAGCAATTACCATGAGTGCTGAGGTTCTTCCAAATTACCATCATTTCCAAATATCTTCTCAGAAACCACAGAAAAAAACATCAGCAGTCAGATGGACTCTCAGAGACAGTCACATATGTAGTATTTGGGGGGGGGGTGTAGTCAGTTTAGATCAATAGACAAAAGTAAAAGGACATTCACCTAGCTAGGGCATTAATTCCCTGTAATAATTCCCTGTTTCCTCTATTTATATTTTGGAACAACATAAACTGAAAAAGCAAAAAAAAAAAAAAGGCAAAACAAAGGGTCAGACAAAACCAACCCAAGAAATTTCATTGCAGAATTAAGGCTGCCAAAGCACACTGGTAGAATTGTAGAACAAAGAGGTTGTGACCAACCTCTCTCCTAAAAACAAGTTAAAAGAGGACTGATAACAAGAACCAGAAGTTGCAAACCAGCTGCATGACACTAGCAATTCTCCAGAAAGGAAAAAGGAGGGGAACTGGAATGGAGCCAGCTGCCTGCCATTGCAGATGCTGCCATGGTTATGTATGCAATCCCCATTGCTGCCATACCTCTACTGCACAGCAGTGGAGTAGTTTTGCCAGCTTCAGAGACTGAAATAGGCATCAGATTAGAAGCCCTGAACCCAGCATCTGCCATTGGGTCCCTGGAAAAGAGACCCAGCCACATCTTGTAGGAAAGAAGACATTTCAACTTAGAACTGCAAACCACAAGCCTTCCCATGTCCTACAGCACGCTGATGGGGTTACTTTACTGGATGTAAGCAGAACCTGAGAAGAGTATATCAATCAGTCATTGAGTCACAACTTAGAGGGACCTAACAAACACAGGTATCTCCCAGCAGATTGAGCTCCACACTGTGGCTGGCACTGCAATGCCAGACAGAGGGCTCAAGATTACCTCATGCTCAGGCCTGGTATCCTATTTTACAGAGTGGGTTGGACAGGTAGGGACTCCTGGGGCAAATCAGTGCTCATATCAGCATTTGCTACAGTATAAGTCTGATCAGGTGGGAGATACAAAAAATCCAAACATTCAAGCCCTCCTACCATAGCATCCTCAACAAACTGTAGAAATACCTGGCAGCTCCCTCCAGCCATGACATTAACCATCTGGCAGAAGCACAGCCAGGTGGAAACTGTGGGGCACCCCCCCACTCTCCAACTCTAATAGCCCATAACAATCTGATAGGAATGACTGAGAGTCCTGCCTACCATCAGTAGAGGCCGGCCCAGGAGTTGAGGAAGAAGTTGCAGGGACCTGCATCTTTACCCCTGCCCACCATGTACTGCAGCCCAGGCATTTGGCAAACACTTCCAAAACCTGGTAAGACCATCAAGAAATAATGCCTGCTGAAAACAGTGGTATACGGATCCCACCGGTAGCACAAACCTGAAAGCAAATTATGGAAAGAAGGAAAATCACAAATGATGAAACTGACCCTCCTAAGAACATTGTACCTGGGGACACAGAAAGTTGGCACAAAGAAATAAACAACATGGACAAGAGAAGAATATTTGGGTCTGACAGAAAAAGAATTCAAACCTATCATATGAAAACACAGAAAGATTTAAGAAAAAAGGCAGAGAAGGAAAAGAATGATATGAAAAATATAATCAATGAAATTAGGAGTCTTAAAAAGGAAGTTAAAAAATGAAAAGGAGGATGTTGACAAATCATTGGAGGAATTAAAGAACTCTGGGAAAAGTCACGAAGAAGAACTGGAAGAACAAATCAGTTGAAAATACAGACCTAAAGTCAACAAAAACAGAAAAGGAAAGAGAGATTCAAAGGGAAAAAAATAAACATTCCAAGAACTATCTAACAACATGAGGAAAGGAAAATCAGAGTCACGGGAACCCCAGAAGGAGAGGAGAGAGACAAAGGAACTGAGAAAATACTCATGGAAACAATGAAGAGAACTTCCTAAATTTGAAGAAAGAAATGAAAATAAGCACACAGGAGCTAGAAGAACACCAAAGTACTATAATGAAAGGAAAACCACAGTAAGACACATAATAGTAAAGCTCCCAAGAGTCCAAGATAAAATATAATGAAAATGACAAGGGGCAGGAAACAGATACCCTATAAAGGGTCACAATTAGGCTCAAACAAACAAACAAATAAATAACTCAAAAAGAATCATAAATGAAAGAGGAGAAATTACAACAGGCAAAGCAGAATCCAGAGGATGATCAGAGATTACTATGAACATTTACATACAAAAATGTTTAACAATCTTGAGATGGAATCTTTAGAACTATGCATCATTCAAAACTGGATAAAGAAGAAATAGAAAGGCTAAAGAAACCAATCACAAGTAGTGAAATTTAAACAGTAATCAAGCCCCTCCCCCCCTAAAAAACAAAAGCCCTGGACCATATGAATTCACAAATGAGTTCTACCAGATGTTCAAAGAAAAGCAAAAACTCTTTCAAAAAAATGAGAAAGGAACACTACCAAATACATTCTCTGAAGCCAGCATCACACTAATGCAAAACCAAAGATAACACAAAGAAAAAAAACTACAGGCCAATCTTCCTAGTGAACACAAATGGAAAAATTCTCAACAAGGTGCAGAATCCAACAATGCATTAAGAAGAGAATACAAGGCCGGGCATGGCGGCACATGCCTGCAGGTGGAAGCCTAGGAAGCCACGGCCTGGGCCAAGGATTGCGGTTCGAGTCCTGCCAGGGGCAGTAGGGAGATCTAGTCCGCAAAAAATAGCGGGGCATGGTAGCGTGCACCTGTAATACCAGCTACCTGGGAAGCTGAGGCTGGGGATTGTTTGAGTCTGTGGTACCCTGGGCAACATGAGCCTATGGTTCCACGGGCAAAAATAGCAAGACCTAGTTTAAAAAAACAAAACAAACAAACAAAAAAAAAACACCATGACAAAGGACGACTTATTCCAGGGAAACAAGGATTGTTCAACTTATGAAAATTGATTAATATAATTCAACACAATAACAAAAAAGCAAATAAAACCATGTGATCATATTAAGAGACACTGAGAAAGCATTTGACAAAGTTCAACATCCATTTATCATGAAGAGTCTTGAAATTCTTGAGATAGAATGAACATACCTTCACATAATAAAAGCAATATAGACAAACCTATACCCAATATCATCCTAAGTGTAAGTGGCAAAAAAACTGAAAGTCTTTCCTTTGAGATTAGGAAAAAGAAAAGGCTGTCTATTCTAACCACTGATTTTCAATACAATAATGGAAGTTTTAGCTAGAACAATAAAGTGAGAGAAAGACATACAAGGAATCCAAATAGAGGAAGAAGAAGTAAAAGTATCACTATTCGCAGATAACCTAATAATATATATAGAAAACCCTACAAACTCTACAGGAAAACTAATGAAAACCAGTTCATTAAAGTTTGCAAAATTCATGCACAAAAATCAGTACCCTTTTTATAGGCAAAAATTCAGTCCGAAGAACAAGTTAAGAAAACAACCCGATTTACAACTGTACCAATGAGAGTCAAATACCTGGAAATAAGTCTAACAAAGGATGTGAAAGACCTATGTAAAGGAAATTATAAAACATCGTTAAAAGAAATAGAAGACACAAAAAAATGGAAAGACATCCCTGATCATGGATTGGAAGAATTAACATTATATCAAAATGGCCATCCCACCAAAAGCAATTTACAGATTCAATGCAATTCTAGTAAAATTTTCAATGATATTCCTCAAAGAAATAGAACAAATCTAACCAAAATTCATATGGAATAACAAAAAAACATCAAATAGTCAAAACTCTTCTGACAAAGGATGAAGGCATTATACTCCCAGTTTTAAATTATACTACAAAGCCATTGTAATTAAAACAGCATGATAATGGAATAAAAATAGACACAGACCAATAGAACAGAACTGAAAACCCAGAAATAAAGTCACACATGTATGGTCAACTCTCTATGACAAAGGAGAAAAAAAACAAACAAACCCTAAAAACAAAAGCATCAAAACAGGATATTCTCTTCAATAAATGGTATTAAGAAAACTCAACTGTTAGATGCAAAAGAATGAATCTAGATTGCTCCCTCATACCATGCACAAAAAACAACTCAAAATGGATAAAAGTCTTGAATATAATCCTGAGTATATATTTATAAATCATAAATATAAAAAGAAAACATAGGCAAAACACTCCATGATTAAACCATAGAAACATCTTTCACAACACATCTAGCAAAACAAAGAAAATGAAGGAAAATAGAAACAACTGGCATTATATCAAATTAAAAAGCTTATGTACAGCAAAGGAGACAATAGCCAAAACAAAAAGATACCCAACTGTATGGGAAAATAACTTTTGTACTCCATAGAACTGATAAGCGACTGATATCAAAGATCTGTAAGGAGCTCACACAATTCAGCAAAAGCAAAGCAAACAGCCTAATTAAAAAAATGGGCAGGAGAGGTTAAAAGACACCTCTCCAAAGAGGAAATACAAATGACTAACAGTTATGAAAAACTGCTCAACATCATTAATAATCAGGGCAATGCAAAATAAAATAAAAAACACAGTGAGATACCACCTCACACTAGTAAAAATAGCCCATAAAAACAAAACAAAACAAAAATGGGTAACAACAAGGGCTGTTGAGGATGTGAAGAAAAAGGAACACCATTACACTGCTGGTAGCAATGCAAACTGGCCAATCACAATAGAAAGCTATACAGAGGATCCCCCAAACTACTGAAAATGGAGCTACCATTTGATCTAGTGATTCCACTTCTGGGAATCTACCCAAAGGATAAAAAAACAATAATTCTAAAGGAACCCTGCACTCCTATGTTTATTGCAGCTCTATTTATAATAGCCAGGATATGGAAACAACCCAAATGCCCCAATACAGATAAATGGATCAAAAGCAGTGGTATATTTACACAATGGAACATTATTCAGTGATCAAAAAAGACAAACCCATGTCATTTTAGGCAACATGGAATGGAATGGGAAGGAATTATGCTAGCTAAACTAAATCAAAAAGAAAAAGGTAAATACCATATAGTCTCATATGTGGGGTATGGAGAAACCAAACAAAAGGGCAAGTAGAAGTTAAAATCAGCAAACTAACAACAGAACTGAAGCATGGAGCAAGGGAGGGAGAGCAGAGAAGGGCAAAACACCAGGGGAAGGATGAGCACAAGGAATTATGGTGATAGTTCATGGGTGACATGGTAGTGGGAGAACTATGGGGTATACAATTATGTAAGAAAATATATATAGGTAATCAATAAAAAATATAATTGAGGCTACCAAAAGGGAGGGCAGTGGACAAAGTGAGGCAAGTGCCCAGTGAAGACTTTGGGTGAGCTGTGATGGGTATGATGTGATTAACATACATCTGAAGAGGTATAAATCATAATAAAATTTAAAAAGCAGTAAAAAATATCTTGCAAATCATGCAATCTTTGAGCTACAAGAGGTCTACCAGCTCTCTAGCCAAGTCCTGTGATAGAAAATTCAGGCTTGAAATAATGTAGTCCAAGTTACTTTTCCAGTGAAAAGTAGAACTATTCAAAACCCTGATTCCCAAGGAGTGTGATCATTGTACCTAGACTATGGAGAAATAATTGAGTATATGTACACATACATATATACACTGACACTGATATATATATATATATGTGTGTGTGTGTGTATATACATATATAATCATATATTTAGAAATTTCTATTCTAGACATATAGAGGCTAATCATTTCTGTTGGATTTTCTTTAGTGGGCTGGATTTATATGTAATTGCTATATTATGAAAATAACTTGGTTAAGAATGTAGACATTTTCCATAAATGCTATTACAAGATAGGTGCATTTTCCAGGTCTCTTCCACTAACTCATTTATCCATTGATCAGGAAGCTGAGCCACAAAAGAAGCCAGTAATACTTCAGAGGCCCCTGTGATGAAGCAGTTGTGCAGGTGTTCTAAATCAATTAGTCAGTCAGCAATTATGAAAGCTTGAGTTTCTGTCTCCTTTCTCTGAAGAGAGTTTGACAGTCACTGAAGATGGATGATTTGTTACCTAGACTCACAAGTTATTCTAATCTTCTAATGCTGGTCTTACAGATAGTGGATACTACTGCATTCTGGAGTAACTGGAGTGACAGTAATGACATACCTAAAACACTTAAGCTTCTAAGAACTGACAAAGAGATTCCTGAAAAAGAGGTGTTTATTGATATGATTCACAAGCCCATGACTGCCCAAGTCTTTGAGGACTATGTTTTGTCATAACACATCAAAAGTATGTATATTCAACATTGCTCATTGCTTTTCCTTTTTTCTTTTTTCTGCTCATCACTTTTGATGTTAACTCAATGATCTGGCTGTGGCAGTGTTTGTAATATTCTTCAATGTAAAGTTACTGTTCCTGACCCTATTTTATATGACACATTTAGAAACCAGACACTATGCACAGCCCATCTCTAACGAATGAAGAGTTAGGCTCCTCCCAACTTAAGAGTGGAATGTTTAAATAAATTCCTGATTACCTGCTGAAAATGTGCTCAAGTTTAAATTACTCAATAAATACTATTTTACTGGTAAAGTATTAAAATTAAATTCTGTTACAAATGTTTCTGAACATCAGTTTTCCCTAAAGAAATAATAAGATTAAGAGACAACATTTTGTAATAAAATGTAAAGTAGGTCTATTTTTTAAATTATGTTCATTGAGACAATGTTGATTTACAACACCATGTTTTAAGAGTATAGGTTCATACTTTTACACATTCATGTAATAAGTAGATTAAGATTAAAGTATCTGAGGGTCCTTAGTCTTTGATAGCTAGACAATGAGTAGATTTGGTATCCACACATTCTATCCATTACCCTTTTCAGATTATATTTGATCATATAAACATGAACTATTAGCAAAAGTTCATGTTTAAAGCCATATTTGCTTGAAAAAGCTACCAAATATACAATTATTTTACTAAATATATATAAACTTCCAGACTTAGAAAAGCATATAAAAACAATTTATCAGTTACATTCTAAGTTATATATATATATATATACACTATGGGCTAATTTTTTATTTTGGCTATAATTTAAAATATTTATCTATTTATTTATTCTGGGGAATTATGTTTTTTGTTTAAACAACTGACACTGAGCAAATAGCAGAACATAAAACATTTGGAATGTTTGCACACCCAGTGAATCATTCATTGACCTATTAGTTCAATGAGCATCTATGTATGGAGGTATCTACTCTATGCCAGGCATCAGGGAAACAGCAAAAAATAAGGTAATTATTCTATATTTTCAAGCACAAGACAGGTCACAAATAGGATGATGCCATTATTTTCCAGTTGTGTAGCTAGAATAGTTAGAATAAAACATACTAAGGGTGAAAAATGAGTTAGAAAGAAACTCCCAGAACTCACCTTGAATTGTGAGACTATGTATACTCATCATATAAAATATAAATACTCATCATATAGTTGGCAATTTAACTTACTAAATATCAGTTACATTTACAGAAGAAATGAGTTTAACTGACTTGGCTTGCTCTCTGTCATAATTGCCTCCAGAATTAACACCAAAGGGGAAAACACACAGAATACTACCTAAAACATACCAGATTTAACACCAAAGCAGAAAACACACAGAATACTACTTACAATATACTGGCGATAGACTGTGGCAAATTTTTTTATACCAAAGACAGGCACTATTACCAGCAGTAGAGATGGAGATTAATAAATATTGCTAGACAATAAAATATCAGAAACTGAAGATTTATTAAGTTTTATTGATATTAATGGAAATCATCCCATTCTTGGCACAGCCCAGAGAACATAAAGTTTCAACTTTATGAATAGGAAATAGGAAAAACTATTGTTCAAATCATGCAAATAAATCATCATTTTAGAAGAAACATTTATTTAATTTCTTAACTCTACAATTTATTTCTCTGTTAAGCAGTTTGCAGACATAGTTCAAGAGTGTCATTCTTTAAAACCTCTTCTCCCATCTTCAGATACTTTTCAGTCACTATACTCAAAACCTAGATACCCCAATTAAGTACAAGAAAAGGATACTTGCATCTTAGAAAATGTGTCACAAGGTCACAGACGAATAAGCATATTTCAACATGCACCAAACAGGAGATCTTTATTTGTAGAGAAAAACACTGATGTTGCTAAGTTATCCTAAATAAATTACCAACTATAAATCTTTTTATTTCCATCTGTTTCCCACTCATAAACAATTTTAAAACTGTTCCAGGTTTGTATGTATTTAGACTCAACCAGAATGTCACATTTAATAAAAATGTGTAATAACAACAAAATGTTAATTTATAATTTTTTTAATCTTTAATAATATATCCAGTGTGCGTAAGGTCTATTTTTTCCTGTCTTTACAGGAATAATCATTAAAAAATTCTTCAGGTATGTTACCACAAAAACCTATTGCCAAAGCACCCACAGGGATGGGTAAAGTCTTAACTAAGTTTCTGCTCTGCACATTAAAGAAAGTAGATGAAACTAAATGATCATTAGTTTCAACCTAACTTCTCATTTTTGCATAGCAAACTCAATTTTTCTTAACAAGAGAGAAATAAAGCCAGTTAAAGAAACCCATAAGCATTCAAACTGAAATCCATAAATAACCACACTCATGTTCTCTACTAGGGTAGTCAATGAAAAAAGAAATTGATTCACTCTAGGTTGTAGAACCTTCTAGACATGGCATCATGCAAAACTGGGACTTAATAGGGAAAGTAGAAAGCAAAAGACCCTTAGAAGCCATGTTGATAATTAGACCCCAATCCTTTGGAAGTGTGTGTGGGGGGGAAATGAACACCTGGTCACCATTAAAGACATTAACTTGTGCAAAAAACGAGAGATAGAGATGGCTAAAGCAGCTGCAGAAAATCATGGAAAGGAGCTGGTAGACAACTGAAGGGACACAGGCCTTGCCCTGGCTTGCTGCTGGTCCCATAGCACTGGGTTCCCTGTGCTTCTGCAGGCCTCACTCTGCCCACTCACCCACTTCACAAGCCCCAAAGCATCACAAGTGGTCTCCTTCCCTGTCATCCCTGATTTCAGCTCATTGATGGTGGGAGGTGTTAGGGGTGTTGATAGGATTTCTACTGTCCTTTTTCATTAGTCGCTCTGTGACACTATTCTACTCATTTAATAGCATTTCCTCCATTTTCAACTACTTTTAATCTACCTCTTTACTCTCACTCTCCCTGTAAACCAAAGCTCTCGGGTCACCTTCTCATTCTCAGTTGTATCACATATGTTGCATGACATATGTGATATGTCTTGAAGAGGGATCCACTCTTCTTACCAGTTCAGTATGCGATCAGGGTCCAGGAACATGACCCAGGAGCCTGTATACAGATGAGATATAATGATTCTCTGTTGAAGGAAATTCATTGGTGCACTTTATTGATGTGCCTTTACTAGTTGGCCAGAGGACTGTTTAGCCAGAGGCTCAAGGCCCAGGGTGGCAGCATCTCCTCAAATCAAAGGAGGCCCTAGGCGAAGAATACAAATCAACTCAGATGGATGCTGAGGTTGGTCAGCCTGACAGGAGGCTGAGAAGCCAAGCTCTAGAGAGCCATTTCAATGGAACTCAGGCTCACACCCTTCATAAAAGTCCCTAGAGCACCCCTAGACCTGCACAGTCACCAGAGGGTCAGCACACAGACCACCTCAACTTGCATTGGGCTGCAGTAGGCTGCCAGTCCTTTCACTCCTCACTTGACTGCTGTCTCTCAAGCATGTTGAGAGCACCTCCCATTGCATTGCATTGCTCCACACAATGGCCCTCGATTGCTTGCCCCTCCCAACACCAATCTGCACAGTGCCTGGATACCCCCAACCCTCCTGACACCTCTCAGCACAGCATCTCGACACCCTGCCCCTCCCAGCCTCCATGTCACTATGACCAGAACATTTCCTTTCTTATTCTAACAATCTATTTTCTTCATACAACTAAATCCAGTCACTCTCTATGCCTGTGAACTTTGTAGTTCAAGTACTAAATCTCTGCACAAATCTGAAACAGGGTGACCAGAAAAGGCTTTTTGACTTTGACTTAAACACATACAGGCCTGCTTCTCTCTATGAAGCAGGCTCCAAGCAGTCCAATAGCAATTTACCTTTACCTTGAACTAGCCACACCTATGCCTGCTTCTCTTCCTAGGAAGCAGGCTACAAACTGTTCATTAGCATTCTCACTGTACCTGCCTACTACTGATATGCAAACATCAGCAACCAGCTTCTCTCTGCTTTCAGCTCCAAAAATTGAAGAGAAAAAACTTAAAAACAAAGTTTAATCTCTTGTGGGTTCTTTCTACCATCCCCAGCCTTCTCAACCAAAATACCGAACCAATGCAAGACTATCAGTGCAGACTAATTTATTTCTAACAAAGTAATTTCCTAATTATCCTAATAACTACAAAAGAAACATGTAAGGAAAACTCCAATTACTTTAACATTGTCCAAAACCTTTCTCAGCATTGTCCAAAGTCCTTTCCCAGATTGCCCAAAATCCTCAGTCCTTCAGTCCTGATCATCTCACCAAAATCAGCCAGTCAGAGTTCCTCTCCATGTGTTTGAAGACATCTTTCTTTGGTGCGCTCCTTTGGCATGCTCCTCCTTGTCTTCCATGCTGTCTTCTCCTTGTCGTCTTCAGGTAGCAGGAACTTCATAGTACCGGACCCAGCAAAGTTCACTTTCTTTTCAGGCTTAACTTTTTCATGGTGTCTTTCAGACACCAGTCAAACTCAGCAAAGCAAACTCCAACACGGAGTTCAAATCTGCAAACTCCTTAAATGCATTTAGCACACATGCTGCCAGCCTGGGCCAGTCAAAGGCTGCAGGCCCCCAGACCTTTGGCCAAGTCCACATGGCTCACATCTTTACAAGATGGCTGATTCCCATCTCTCCTCCATTGAATCTCTCGCTATCCAATCTCCATATTGCAATCTCTCTCTTTGTTTCCAGACCCTTTATATATCCTGATTTCCTGCCTTCCAGGAACCACACTTGGACCATTTCACTTCTTCCTCCCTCCTGCATCTCCCTGAAGGGAAATTCGGACTAAGGTAATTTTCACATATCTGTTCTTGAAATCTGCAATCTTAAACAGAAGACAATGGGGGGGAGGGCAGCACACCCTATCAGATCCATTATGAAGACCAAAATTGTTTTCATTTGTTATAATTTGCATAATACGAATCAGGTAAATTTTTTCTTGTACTCACTTTCCTTTTACTCTATTAAAGTATTCAGAAATTAAGCAATCTTGTGACAAGAACCATTTTTCTCTTTCAACTGTCCCAAGTGTCTGTGCAGAGTATCACATTTTCCTCATTTGCCCCGCGGCACAGCCACAAATCCCTGGAATTCTTTTTGGTGGCACGTTTCATCTTCTAACTTATAGTAGTCTTTTCCCAAGTCTTGTATTAAATTTATTGAAGGCATTTGATAGAATTAATTTTATAGAATAAATGGAATTAACAAATTTAAAAAATTTATCCTGATTCTCCCAGCTTTTAAAGTGCTAGGGTCTAAATTTGAACCTACTTTTGTTTGACAGGAAAATTGCCATCTTAACCAGTATCTGTTGACTTCACTAGAAAACAGAGAAAAGGCTGGGCATGGTTGTGCGTGCCTTTATGTGCAAGCTTATGGAGCAGGGCTGGGACTGGGAATCGCTTGAGTCTGCGGGTTCAAGACCCACCTGGGCAACATAGCGAGACCTAGTGCCCCCCAAAAATAGGTGGGTATGGTGGCACACACCTGTAATCCCAGCTACCCAGGAAGCTGAGGCTGGGGATTGCTAGAGTCTGTGGTACCACGGGTAATGGGAGCCTATAGTTCCCCAGGCAAAAATAGTGAGACCTAGTCTCAAAAAAAAAAAAAAAAAAAAAAAAAAAAAAAAAAAAAAAAAAAAAAAAAAAAAAAAAAAAAAAAAAAAAAAAAAAAAAAAAAAAAAAAAAAAAAAAAGAAAAAAAAAAAGAAAGAAAGAAAGAAAGAAAAGGAGAAAGTAAGTACAACAAAAAAGCTAGAAACTGTTGAATCCCACCAACTAAAACAAGACAGTCTTATCAGTCCAGGACACTGCTTGCTGGATACGTGGATAATTTTAACCTTTACATTCTCACACTATGTCTTCCAGAACTTGTCACTTCCAGAACTTGAAGTGCTTCTTGATCAGTGGTTAGTTTTTTTCTGTTGCATGATCACAACTCAAATACTCAGATTCAGTTTAGATATGGAAATACAATCACATTTGTTGTTCAAGTTAAATGCCTCTGTGAATAAAATAATTTAGTAGAATCATTCAGTAGAACCATTTGTCACATACAAAGCTCTTTTGCTCTTCAGCCTGGTGATATGTTTCCCAACATACTCAGGAGCTACCCCTCTATCCGTGACCCCAGTCAGTGTTGACTCCTCAACCCTGTCACTTTCACTTTCTGAGAAATGAAGACAACTGTCGTGATTATGGTTTTAGCCTAAACAAAGCTTCAACTTCTTATTAAGTATGTTTAATAAAATCAACAGGGCATTAAATAAATCAACAGCTTCCACCAGCAGGGAGCTTAGCAAATTAGATGCTTGCCTGGTACCTCCCTCTGTGCCTGGATGATAATATTTCTCATCTTTATATGGCTTTTCAGAAACATCCTTGTGCCCTCCTCACCAGACACCTTCCCACCTTCTGTACCTCTTTGCAAGATGCACAACAGCATCAACTTATGATGAAAGCTCAGCTCAGCTAAGTAGCTGTTTGCTTTTGGGAAGCTGGAAAATTGCAGCATTGCTTTAGGAATCATGGGAGGGTTGGGACCCCACCTTTAGGTGGCAAATTGGGACAACCAGTGCTCCTATTATGCCACCCAGTGTCTATGAAGCACTTGACATAGTGAACACACACCATTTAATGTTGATGAATTTTCCAACAAAGTTTGCTAAAACATATTTTTTGTTCTTAAGTAACTTATACAGGATATTAGGTTTTCATATAGTTCTAGCTTTCAAGGAAGTCCAGAATCTGCAATCTTTCAAAGAAGTTCACTCAACAACTTGTGGTGAATCTGTCTATAATTCCTTAAACCAAGTCCCTGTTGTTAGCATCAATTAGTTGTGAATCCAAGTTCTCAGTATTACAATGAGCAACTTAAAATGAACCATTTTGAACTGTTGCAATGACCATCCTTAAATATTTATCTTTGTGCATTGCTCTGCACTGCTGAGTGGAGGTTACACCTTTCTAGGAATGCCGTGTTGGATCAGGCAAATTTTGGAGGTGAGGGATAGTCCTTACCTACTTATGTACTTAACTCTTTAAGTATAAACACTCAAGTTTTCCACCCCACTCACAGACAGCTGGCAGCACCCAAAGAAAGGTGCCAGGGCTGGCGCCAGGTGTCAACAGACTTGAGGGAACCAGAGTTGGCAAACCTCCTGGAAATCCCAGAAATAAGAGAAGAGAAAAAAGATACTGTTGAGACACAAAGAGTCTTCCATCTTAAAAGCTGTTATTAGCAGACACTAATTATCTGTGTATTTCACACCAGATCTTTTGCCTGGTACACTGTAACTAACAACACTTATGGAATTTTCTTCAAATTACCTTTCCTATACCTCATTATAATCTGAAGTTATTTATTGTATCTACAAATCACATTGGTTAGATTATGTTAACTCTAGCCAGTGGCTATTGAAGCAGACTAATAAATAAGCACTGTGGAATCCCCACTGAACTTTCAGAAAAGGTTGTAAATATATTTAACAAACCACAGAATAAACATCTCCAGCTCTCAACCAGGGTTGAATACCTTTCAGATGCTCTGCTAGTTATGAATGCATATGAAGAGGGTGGGAGCACCAAATCTCTATAAGACACATTTAGGGAGCTATTTCTTTGGTTTAAAAAAAAATACAAGGGTCAAACTTCCTGTCTCTCTTACCTTTGCCATACTAATGCAGAAAACTGCAGAAATTCTGTGTGACCTCATATACACTGAGTTTACTTAGTGTTTAACTAATCTTAGTTACAAATATGCCTTGAATCATGAAGTTTTCGATTTCTATTTTTTTTTTTTTTTTTTTTTTTTGAGACTAGGTCTCACTATTTTTGCCCGTGGAACTGCAGGCTCATGTTGCCTGGGGTACCACAGACTCAAGCAATCCCCAGCCTCAGCTTCCCAGGTAACAGGGATTACAGGCATGCACCACCACACCCAGCTATTCTTTGGGACTAGGTCTCTCTGTGTTGCCCCGAGCAGGACTCGAACCATGATCTCTAGCCCCAACCGCTTCATAGGCTGAAGCTTACAGGCACGTGCCACTGTGCCCGGCAAATTTTCAATTTCTTAACAATTTTTATAATTTTAACAAAAGACTATACAAATAAATCAGAAAAATTGATGCATAAAAAAACAGATCCTAAAAACCCAATAACCAAGAGACCAACTCTATCTTACCTCTACTTATAACCAGTCCTGCAATTTTCAACTATATATATTAGTCATTTTCTTCTTCTTGCAGCAAAAGATTTCACAGGTTGATGCCTACTGTATAGTCTTTCCCACACCATCCAGGGATTTCAGGATCTCCTGGACTGTCTCAGTGGTATTGACTGCTTCTCTTGGCCAGCAGACAATACCTCATCCAGGAATCTAGGACACAGTCACCTGGCTCCCATCAGGACATCTGTATGCCAGCTAGACACCTGTACTCAGCTCCACTGTGATCGCATTACTCTTCATCTTTATGAGATGGACATTTCCTTTGGAAATATGAGTTGTATTTGAGTAGTGTATTTCTCATTCTTACTTGTTGCATGTACTTAATCCAGGTTGCAATTGAGTAAATATGCAAATACCAGTCTTTAAGCAGCTCCATAATTTCTGATGTAACTTCATTCTTTCCACCATCCATCTTGACACCTAACCTAATTCATTTACTAATCTTATCTGGGCAGAGAAGGAAACACATCATGAAAGTGAAAAATGCTGAAATAGGTAGGGGTGGGGAGAGTGGTAAAACTGTGTTTAAAGATGTGAAAGGGGATTAGAAATAGCATGTTAGAAATAGTCTGCAGCACCCAAACAAGAGCTTTCTATAATGAAGGACACAAAGACAAGAACACCACAGTTCTGTTTTTCCTGTGAGCAAATTATCCTCTAGTCTTGTTCCCTGCTTTCAACAGCTCTGTATCTATGCAAAGAAAACAGAAAACTGAAATACATTTAGTGATTAAAGTATTGCCCCATGAAATTCCTCCTTGAGATAGTTTCAGAACAGAGACTCAGGTGCTTCACAAAGTGGGTCACTCATCAGTTGCTTTACAACTACTGCTGAAGCTGAATTTACTCAGAGCTTCAGAATGAAGTGCTGGGAAGACACAAAGATGATCTTCCAAGAAGCTTTCACCACTCAAAGGAACTGATGAGAGCAATCACTCCACCATGAGAAAAAAGAGAACTTGGCAGGAGTCATTTGAGTATGTGTGTGATGAGAGGAGAATTAAAATAAAAATGAGAAATTATACACAAGAAAATTGATTATTCTCATAAAGAACCAAGGAGATACAAAAACACTGCCCTAATTTCCCTCCCAGTAACAAATAAGAAAAAAGATTAGTCATCATTCCTTCATGAAGTGAATAAACTATAGAGCCTTGAACATTAAATAATGCTAAATAATGATAGTAGAGTCATAGAAAGAAATAAAAATTTCAAATGAAATCCTTCACATCCCAAAATAAATATCAACTGCTTTTTGATCCCATTTAAACTATACTGTCTCACTTTAAAGGGATTCTTTAACGGTGCCTCATCATATGCAGGAGTATCCACATGTATTACTTTGATGTGATAAACAGAGAATGTTCTAGTCCCCATTTGGAAGTTGAGAAAAACCAAGGATGACTTGCTCAGGATTAATCACACTGAATGCACACAGGCCTGGATTGCAACAACCAGGATGCCTGATTCCCATGCAGTTCAGGTTTTGATGGACTTGGTGTGAGTAAGCCAAAGCGATGCTGAGCCTCAGTTTCCAGGTAGTTTATCAGTTTCCATTTCCATATGACACATCATTCTTCCCTGTACAAAATTTCAGAAATAACTTCATGTAAACTAATTGAAAAGATACATACACAGTTGACCCTGAACAATGCAGGAGTTAGAAATGTCCCCTCATCCCACACTCAAGATCATTATGTAACTTCTGACTCACATCGCAGTCTTCCCTTGGTATCCATGGGGATTAATTGTAGGACTGCTCCCTCCAGGTATATAAAATCCATAGATGCTCATGTCCCTCATGACCAGCTCTCCTTAACTGCTGGTGCTGTACCTGCAAATGCAACACACAGCTGTGCAAGCTGGTTGTGCCTGTGATTGTGGTATCCACAGATAGAGAGTGCTAACTGCACTTCCTGAAAATGACAGCTGGTGTTATTAGTCTAACAATTGGTGAACCTCAGGAGCTCAAAACTGTGCTATTCAAAGGTCAACTGTGCAATACAAATAATGACATAAGAAAGCTGGACGGGCAATATTAATATCAAAGACCATTAGTAGCGATAAAAGGGACATTTCACTGTGACGAAAGGCTCAATTAATTGAGAGGACAAAGCAATCAGGAGGCATATGTGAAATGAGTATCAAAGCATATAAGGCAAAAATAGAAGCAAATGGAGAAATAGATGACTTTTCAGGCTATCAACCAATTCTTCTCTGGAGAGCACCAGATTGCATATACTGTAGGGCTTGTGGACCAGACAATTCATCACCACTATCTAACTAAACTTTAGTAGCACAAAAGCAGCCAGAGAGGATGTATGGAAAACAAAACAAAACAAACAAACAAACAAACAAAAAACTGACGCAGTTCTGTGCTAACAAAACTATTTATGAGAATAAATATGAGAACTTTAATATGAGAATAGGCAGTGGGACAGACTCAGTCCATAAGCTGTACTTTGCCACACTAATTCAAAAAGAAAAAGACAATACAGCAAAGGCATAAAAGATCTAGAAACACTATCAACTACCAGGTTGAATTGAACAACAGCACAACAGACCTTTTTTTTTTTTTTTCTAGCATATGTGGTTGGATTATAAGATATATCTTCAAATAAATGGCAATTAATTTTAAGACTGAAATTGATAGTCAAGGTGAAACAGTCAAGGTGAAATAGTCAAGGTGAAACAGATTTCCTGGAAGGTGGGAAATCAGGGTATGTAAAGGGTGTGCAAACAAAGAGAAGGATTCGATTCGATTCGATTGGATTCAGGATTCGATTGAGATTCGTATATGGAGACTGGATAGAGAGAGGTTCAGTGGAGGAGAGATGGGAATCAGCCATCTTGTAAAGATGTGAGCCATGTGAGCTTGGCCATGTGGCCACCGAGGGCCTGCAACCCTTGGCTGGCCCAGGCTGGCAGCATGTGTTAAGGAGTTTGCAGATTTGCACTCCGTGTTGGAGTTTGTTTTGCTGAGTTTGATTTGTGTCTGAAAGAGACCGTGCAAAAGTTAGGCCTGAGAAGAAAGTGAACTTTGCTGGTTCAGCACCATAGAGTTCCTGCTACCTGAAGGTGACAAGGAGAA
The DNA here is from genome assembly GCA_004024945.1 of Uropsilus gracilis. Lineage (NCBI taxonomy): Eukaryota > Metazoa > Chordata > Mammalia > Eulipotyphla > Talpidae > Uropsilus > Uropsilus gracilis. The sequence goes on from PVHY01004558.1 coordinate 92,780, forward strand.
GACAGCGTGGAAGACAAGGAGGAGCAGTCAAAGGAACATGTCTTCAAGCGTCTGGAGATGGACTCTGTCTGGACATTGGTGAGATGATCAGGACTGAGAGACTGAGGATTTTGGGGCAATCTGGGAAAGGACTTTGGACAATACTGAGAAAGGGTTTGGACAATGTT